>JANTPZ010146398.1:0-10825 GCA_025593235.1 Vachellia pachyceras
TGGTCTGCTTCTGGTGCTATCATTACAGAAGCTTTCGCCTCAACATTTCCTACTGTAGTAACTTATGTAGTTGATACACCTCGATCAGAAAGCCCCACCACTTTCATGAGCAACATGCTTTATGCCTGTAGTATCCTCTACAAGACACGCTTACCTCTCATCTTGGCATTCAACAAGATTGATGTAGCGCAACATCAGTTCGCCCTGGAGGTATTGCTTACTTTCAATTAATCCTTGAATTTTAGCTTTTAATGCAGGTTATGTACCCTTGAGAGTAGGTTCTTGAAGCCTGGAGATGAATATTTTATTGTGATTTTCTTATTCGCTAATTCTTTTAATTGCCTGTACGGTTCTCTTATCTACTAAAAGGGGGTGGTTCTATACCAAGACCGTTCAATCCATGATACTGAGCAAATGAATAGAGTCTAATAGATTCTAAAATACAAATAAGCAAACTAAATAATGAAATCCCCTATGACACCTTGTTATCTTTTATACCATAATTTCGCTATAATTTTTTTGTCTTCTGTTCATTAGCTGGCCCAATGGCCGTTGAGGCGTATTCTCAAAATACTGATATCTACAGCTGTGGCAATAGGTGCATGTTTTGGTAATACTCCAGTAGGCTGTAGCTATGAGTTACTCTCTACTGCTTTAGTCTCTTTTTATTTAGTATACTGGTAGGATTTAAATTTTGGTGGGTGGGCTTCACTAAGCGTATAAATGGCCTCAATAAATGCAAAAATGAGATGTAGGAAAAGTAGCCAGAAATATTGTTCAAGGTTTAATACATAAATACTATATTTTATGTCTTGGTTCTCTCTTCTCTGTGCTTCTTCCTTTAGACTGTCAAAGCTGCTACATATTCTCAAGGTCAAAATTTTTTTACAGTTTGTGTTGAATTTGTGTATAGTGGATGGAGGATTTTGAGGCATTCCAAGCTGCAATAAGTACAGATCACTCTTACACATCAACTTTAACTCAGAGCCTTTCTCTTGTGCTCGATGAGTTCTACAAGAATTTAAGGTCTGTTGGAGTTTCTGCAGTCTCTGGTTTCAGGAATTGATGCCTTCTTTAAGGCCATTGAAGCCAGTGCTGAGGAATATATGGAAAACTACAAGTATTGAGTTTAACAAATCATTCATTTATTTCCTCCAATAAAGTACCGCTGAATTTTTATATATCCATTAAATAAAATGTATTGTATTATTCTCTGCAATTTGTAGGGCTGATCTCGATAAAAGGCGAGCTGAGAAACAACGTCTGGAGGAAGAGCGCAGAAAGGAGAACATGGATAAATTGAGAAGGGATATGGAGAAATCTGTGGGCAAACTGTAGTCTTGAGCACCGGTTTGAAGGAAAAGGAAACAAGGGGTAAAAGCTTAATGGATGAGGAAGAAGAGGAAGATGAAGAGGAAATTGATGATGATATGGGGAGATATACTGAAGACGATGATGTCATAGATGAGGATGAAGACGAGGAAGTTGCTAGGTTCTCCTTCTGATTTCTGATTTGACTGTTATTAGAAAGAATGCAACAATACCAAATCTTGTATAGGATTTTGACTGCTAAGTAGACAATTAGATATCATTCTATATGGGGTCAGCTGTGTATTTCCAGGTCCTCTTCATCGACTCTACTCATTTTCTTGGATGTTCATGGTGCCTAATTTTGATCAAATTGAGTGTTTCATAAAATAGGCCAGTTGTGTGCATAGTCATATTCTTGTTTTTTTAATGGGTTAATGTGTAAAAATACTTATTTTAATAAAATTGTAAAAAATACCATTGAACTTTTAGAATTGGAGTAAAAATGTAAGGGTTGTTAAATATTGTCTAATAATACTATTATATATGCATATGAAAAATGGTGTGGATTGTCCCATAAAAATTTACTATGTTAGACATTTGATGGCATTTGCACTAAATGTATTTTAGTAAAAGTTTGTAGTTATCTTTCCATCTTAACTCTTTTCGAATTATGCAAATACTTCTAAGTCACAAACTAACCTATTATAATAGGTATTTATTAACGAAGAAGATAAATTATAATAGATATCATGGAATAAGATAAAGAATTAGAAGAAATTTATGGAATATGAAACACATAATAAAAGATATTTGAGACATTTTTATTAGATAGAATATGGATGACGTATCACTTTACAAGTGTTTAAGGATTTCTCCATCATTCCTCGGAGACCAGATTGGGAGGCGACAAGACCATCCTCCTCATCTTCATGCTCTCCCCCTCCTCCACATTATTCTATGATTACTTTGACCTATCTCCAATCTTCTCATTTTTCCCTTTGCAAAATCTAATCTTAATCATTCTGCACCCAAATTTCCTCTACATATTCATGTAGTTTTGGTGATTTGGAATTCTGGGTTTGCTTTGTGCTTGTGTTTCAAGTTTCTCGAGCTGCCGCGGCCTCCTTTTGACCTACGGAAATTGCATATTTGTTAGTAACTTGTGCTTTATATTTGATGATACGAAGTTGCAAGATTGTTGACTTTTTATTTCAACGATGAATTCAATGTTGCATATAATTATGTGACTCATACAAATATAATATTTTATAAAATATATTTAAAAAAATATAAATATACGGTGAGTCATCCTGTCAACCATCAGGTTATGCAGGCCGGGCTCGTTGCATCCCAAACACACTCAATCTACATATTGAACCCGTTTCACCAGTTATACTCTCCATCTTCACCATCAGCAACACCAACGCCTCACCAATGGGCGCTTTGTAGAGTTGGCAAGGGCTACTACCAGCATTCCTCAGGGCGAGGGTTCGAACCCTGGGGAGTGACAGCCGCGATAATTAACGCAGCCTCAAAGAGGTTGTCCCATCGGTACCTCGCTACCACCGTAAGGTCTCTTCGCGGGGTCTGGATTAGTCTGGGGTGGGCAATGAACCCAGGATACCCCAGGATACCGGATGGTTTATACCAAAAAAAAAAAAGCAACACCAACGCCTCTGCGGCCTCCTTCACTTTACTCCAGTTTCTTTTGGACTATTCTTGCGAGGTCTCTTGGTTTGAGAAAAGCTTTATTCGATTTAGTACTCTAGTTTCTCGTGCTGTACACCAGCCTCTGATTATAATAAAAAAAATGTATATGTATTTTTAAATGCTGCAAATATAATTTAAAATATGTAGCATGAGCTTGGGGTATGAGATGATGTTTGATAGTCGAAGTCTTGGTGCACATTTTGCGGCCTCGGCGAATCCAATCGCATTACGCCATCCAGTTTTGACATTATTTATTCAAATTCTGCTTGCCACTGCATGCATAGAAAGCTAATGCATGGTTCGACCGGCAATCTCTCCGAAGCTCCCCAACCTCAGCCCAAACTTCCTCTCCAAGAAGCAGCAATGTCTCTCACTTCTGAACCTGTGTGCTTCCACTAAACAACTCTCTCAAATCCAAGCTCAATTGCAAGTTTTTGGTCTTTCCCAAGATCCTTTTTTGCTGAGAAAGCTCGTTTATTTGTATTCTTTGTCCTCCTTCAAGAACTTGAACTATGCACGAGCACTTGTTTACCACGCTCCCAACCCACCGCCTGTTGCCTGGAATATGCTCGTCAGGGGCTATGCCTCTAGTCATTCTCCTTTTGAGTCCATTTGGGTATTCCATGAAATGCGGAATCGAGGAGTTACACGCAATAAGCTTACATTTCCGTTCTTTTCAAGTCTTGCGCTATGGTTGTAGCACTTGGAGAAGGACGACAAGTGCAGGCAGAAGTTGTCAAGTGTGGTTTGGATTGTGATGTTTATGTTCAAAACACTCTGATCAATTTCTATGCTTCCTGTAAGAAAATATTGGATGCTGAACAAGTGTTTGATGAAATGCCTGAGAGAACTGTTGTTTCATGGAATTCAATTATAGATGCTTGTGTTGAGAACCTTTGGTTCAAAGATGGAGTTGGGTATTTTGTGAAAATGAGAGATTGTGGGTTTGAACCCGATGAAACCACCATGGTTGTCATGCTTTCTGCGTGTGCTGAGTTAGGAAACTTGAGCCTTGGGCGATGGGTACATTCCCAAGTGATATTGAGAGGAATGGTGCTCAATTGTCAGTTAGGTACTGCTCTTGTTGACATGTATGCAAAGTCTGGAGCTGTAGGTTATGCTAAATTTGTATTTAATAGAATGGAAGAGAGAAATGTGTGGACATGGAGTGCAATGATTCTTGGGCTAGCCCTACATGGGTTTGCTAAGGAAGCGCTTGCACTTTTCCCCAAGATAAATGACCATCCTGCCATAACTCCAAATTATGTAACTTATCTTGGAGTTCTATGTGCTTGTAGTCATGCTGGGATGGTACATGAAGGGTACCAATACTTTCGGGATATGGAACAAGTTCATGGGATCAAACCCATGATGATGCATTATGGAGCTATGGTTGATATCTTGTGTCGTGCCAGGCATCTCAAAGAAGCTTATGACTTCATACAGTGCATGCCTATTCCACCAGACGCTATTGTCTGGCGAACTTTGCTAAGTGCATGCACTATTCATGATGTTTATGACCATACAGGCGTAGGGCATAAGGTGAGGAAGAAGTTGCTTCAGCTGGAGCCTAGGAGGGGAGGGAATTTCGTTATTGTTGCAAACATGTATGCTGAAGTAGGGATGTGGGAGAATGCAGCAAATGCTAGGAAGGCTATGAAAGATAGGGGACTGAAGAAGATGGCCGGAGAGAGTTGTGTTGAATTAGGTGGGTCCATGTATAGTTTCTTCTCAGGATATGATTCTCGACCAGAATTGATGATTGTGCATCTCTTACTAGAAGGATTGAATCTGCATTTGAAGATGGCTAACAATTTGCTGTAGCAATAACATTTGATGAATGCCTACATCAATGTTTATCTACTACCCCCATCCTAAATATAACATTTGGTTTATAAACTAGATCTTATATTTAGGATCGGAGGTAATATTATATTTTTCCTTCAAAATGGCCAACTTTTTTCCTTTCCCTTCCATCCTTTGGTTATTCTGCTTTGAAACTTCTGATCTGTTTTCATTGTGAAATCGGTCTTAATCAATATATAATTTTAAGAACTCTTCACATGAAGGCCGTTAAAGCTGTTCCTTTTATCATGTCACCCTTCACATGCCAGACGAATAAGTGCAGAGGTGAACCTGGGATTTTCCAACGACATGGAAGGAGTTACATAATGCTTCAGACCCATAACTGCTCAAATTCAAAAGTAAAAATCTCCTCAGATCTCATGCCCCTTCCCTCACTGGAGTGTAAGAATGTTTTAAATCCTGCTAGGATCCACATTGAAACATTTGCGACTTGGTGATAGGAATAGAGAAATATATTTTCCATTTGTTCATATTCACAATGCTTTAATTAGGTTGGCTATTCTTTCGAAGCCCTTTTTTAACCATACAAGTCTGTGAAACAGAGTAGGAAGTGCCTGCTTTCACGTGTGAAGGCATATCACTTACTGTGCAGAGTAAAATTTCTCGTTCATTTCAATGGAATCCAGGGAGGTCAATATTTGCACTTCTCTGAATGGAAGCTGTTTCCATTTGCAAAGTGAGATGGTAATAGGACCCATTTATTGCTTATTATCTTCTGCATGTTTTTTGGAGACTGAACTTATTATGCTCTGTATACCAAATATTTGATCAAATACATTGTTTGCAACTGTTTCCTTGTAGTTTATACAAACTCCTTATGTTGTTTATTTTTATCATCATGGGGCTACAATGAAAAGACTTGACCCAAAGTTTCAATGACAAATGAGGAGTAAAACTCAGTTGCCAGTTGTCATTTTTTATACCAGAACTTGTCATTGCATACTAATCAGTTGTTTCTAAATTTTGGGGTAATCGACTTTCTTCCTTGGAATCTCATAGCAATTCCTCGTTTTTATTATTTTCTATGTGATCCAACAATATTTTCTGCTGCTAAATTTCCAATTGGTGATGGAAAATCCATATTTAAAGATAACTATGGATCATACAATTTTGCCATATTGTATCATGCTATAATGTATCGTGAGATATAATTTACAAAGAAGGATATTTGTAAAGTTGGCTCAATGGTCTCTAGAATTTACTATACAATTTATAGGAAGGGTGAAAAACCCTAAATGATACAATAGCTTTACATGTGTTAAATATACAGGAATATTCTAGAACAATACAAATATTCATAGACAATAACATAAGCTAGCAATTCTGGATAAGCTGAATATTGGGCTTGGGCCTTGAATTAATCTGGACATCCCCCTTCAAACTAGGGCATGGAGAGAAAATAAGGCCTAGTTTGCTCCGGAAGTCCAGAAACTTAAGTGAGATACTGCTTTTGCAATTTGCTCAAGATGAGGGAATGTATTTAACTGTGAGCGGCTGATTTAGAACACAATCTCTCAAGTAGTGAACATCTAACTCAATGTGCTTGGATCGAGTATGAAATATACGATTTGAGGCCAAAGTTGCTGCGGTCAAGTTATCACACTAAATAACATTCCTGTTTCTTCCAGTAGTATTCTTGTCTGGTTCCGAATAAAAATCAGAATAACTGAAATAACTTCTTCCAGTAGCATTCCTGTTTCTACAAGAAGGAGGAACAAAAGACCAATCAAAATGATGAAAACAAGTCTCAACAGTATATCCAAACTTAGTGCAGAGATGACAACTTGGAACACCATCCTCTGCAGGTGTGGGTGCAGCATTTTGACCACCAGCTCACGATACAAAGCGACCTTTGCTGCATCTTCCTCTCCGGTTCTGTTCTTCAAGCCAAGAGTTATTACTCTTATAACTTGAACCACCATTAGCCTTTGCAAGATTAGCAAAGTTATTGTTAGAAGTTGAAAGATTAGCAAGCTAATTCAACTAATCCAATCGGCTGTCAAATGTGTAAAGAGATGTTTACAGCTCAATCTAACTGATAGAGTCTGCTTGCTGGGGTAAGTGAATGACGACGAGGTTATATTCACCATCGAGCCCGGTGAGCGCTTGAATAACCAGGTTTGGCAGAGATATCAGTCTTCCCACAAGGGTAAGTTTAAACAACCTCATCCATAATCCTCAAAATAAAATCGCCATTTACATCAATTAAGAAAATAAATTTAATGAACCAACATCTCAACTTAGAGATGATTTAATATCATTTAAACATCAAATATATTATTCCCAATTGGAACTTCCCACGTAGGGAGATAATTACTATCAAAGTACCCTCATCAGGGTAGCATATGCTCAATTCATAGATAGACATCAGCATATTAGTAACAACACATCAACGTCTAAAATGAACAAAATAATATGAAGAGTATGCACAACCTAAATACATGGTAATATATATATCCAACATGAATATCTCAAAAAGAGGAGGCCCCATTATATAAAGATGCAACACTAGGCATCTGGCTCTTTTCCTTCTCGTCTGCCAATACTAGGGTTCTCGTCTGAAAAATGTTAAAACCACGGTATGGGACAAAATGTTACATTAACTAACAAATAATTCATCAAATATACAGGCAGGGTTATAAGGGGTGAAGCATGGATGAGTGCATTAAAAGCATTTTGATAATATTTACAAGCCGAATAGATTACTTGATCACAAATAAAGACTCAACATAATAACATTCACTGAACATAAGATTTAATTCCCAATCAAGTACTAAACTTAGTAGTATAGATTGTACATAAGAGTTGGTAGGTAGCGAAATTCCACATGGTTCAATCATTATTCAAGTGTTAGTCAATCATAGGGTATAACATATTATACATAATTCCCTCCACCAAACTCCTTATATCACTTGACGTAAACCCTAACCTATTATGATAGAAGAGTTGGCTAGAGTCAGCCATCCTTACAAGGTTATTGAGACCTTTTGCTAACCGCCCACAACTGGGTTCAAGATTGGAAGGTGTCATCCTCTATGTGGTCACCCACAGTTGGGTCCAAGATTCACAAGAGTTGATCATTCTCAAAGCTACCCACAATTGGGTCCAAGATTTGGAAGGTCTAACATAATTCAATCACTATAATTAGTAGTGGAAACTATTGCCATTGACTTTAATATTTACCAAGTATATCATCTTCCCACACTCCAACACAATCCAACTCCCCCAACAACATGATCACATCTCTTCAACAACAACACATAAATCCATATGGTCTTTACTTGTCACATTCTCATTTATGAAATAACATCACAAGATATGAAAAATAAAAAAAAATGATTCATAGTAATAAAATATTATCCACTTCCACCAATAATTCATAAACATACGAAACTTAGTGCACAAGAGTCATTTCATGTGAATCCGCAAATGAATTATCATACATGGGTTTTAAAAAACAAAATAATATTTACAGTTCGAAATATGTTTCAAAAACATCTTACAACTCATACAAGCATATGAAATAAATTACATATGGTTACCTCTAGCCAAAGCAAATTGTAATACCACAATAGTTCGAGCCCAATGCTCAATTCTTCCAAAAAAAAAATTTAATCTACACAACAATAATTACACATCAATGTAATGACGCATAAAATTCCCACATATCTATCTATGAAATAATTAAAATTCATTCCCTTTTCAAAAATTCATGATCTTTTCACAAATTCTTGTGTTTCGTAATTAAAACCTCTTTACCACAAACACATTTCTATCCCATAAAGATTTCATCCTCCAAGAATCTCCTTGAATTTCATAAATCGAAATTTGGTCCCTCAATTTTTTAAATTCCACTTTAGTCCCATTTTTAAAATGGCCCTTGAGTCATTGAATTTCCAAAATGGTACTTCAGTCTATTACTTTGTCAAAATAACCATTTTACCCTTACTTTTTTTTTTACATTTGACAAATGACATTTTTTTACTATTCTTTTCCTTTTATTTCATTCTTTAAACCCTTAATTAGGCGTTAGTCACTCGTTTAACCTTTATATCGAATTACTTAAAACATGGATATTACATTATGGAAATCTTATTAAGTGATTGATCATGAGAGATCATAATCAAAGTGAGATTCCTTTCCTTATACTTGGGATGAAAAAGGAGAATTCCCTAAAAAGGGAATAAAAGAAATAGTTATGGAAGCTACTTTTCCAACATGATTTGCAATTTACGAAGTAAGTACGTGAGATAAGTTTTGTCTTGAATTATGTGAACGTGATTTTGTAACGCTTATACAATGGGGCCACAATTAAAGAGTTAATGTAAAGGGAAAATCCCAAAAAAAGACCCTTGAAAATGTAAAAGGGTGCAAAGGCGTACATCATTTCAAAAGAACACAGAAGTGAGAATGTTCAATTTGTCATTTACGAAATGTAAAGGAAATGACTAAATCTCTCTCCCCTCCCACTCACTACTCTCCCATCCTACTCATCAGTTTCGCAATTGTAATGATGATGCTTGACAACTCTTTTTGGCGTGGACATCATCTTGATAGTATATAGATAACGAGAGGAGGTGGTGATGGTGGAGTGTGGATATTGGGTTGATGATGAGAGAGAATGAGAGTGAGAAGAGGAGGAAGAAGGAGAGAGAAAATAATGGTGAACAAAAAAAGAAAAAAGTTTCTCGTATATAGACAATAAGAGGAGGAGGAAGACAAGAAGAGAGTTGTTCACTGTTATGAATATACTAATTTTTTTTGTTGAAGTTGAATTTTTATTCGAATGAAAAAAATAGTTCATTCGAATTAATATTACAAAATATAATGTGTTACACTGTAACCTCATTCGAATGTGTAACAGATTAATTTTTCATTTAAATGAAAAAATGGTTCATTCAAATAAATAGTGCAAAATACAAAGTGATATCCTCTAACCTCATTTAAATGTGTTGTTGATGAATATTTCATTCAAATGAAAAGAATTGTTCATTCAAATGAATAGTGCAAAATACAATTTGGCAGTCTTTGACCTCATTCGAATATAGTTGTTGATGACAGATCGGTGCTCATTTGATCTAGTGACAAGCGTATTCAAGTCATTCTCATCATCCCTACGGTGGATAGAGACTTTCACAAACTTCTCGACTCAGCAATATTCCTCATGGTAAGTCCCCAATGATCGACTTATCCTTATAGCCTTCAATACATCTCTTACTTTATTCTACAACTTTTTCAGTCGGAGTAGTTATGAAGTCCTGCTGATAGTTCTAATTATTCGTGGGAAGGACATCAAGTCTCGCCTTCGATTTAGTGATGCCAAACCTAATACCAAAGTTCCTCTAGTCCCTCCAGCTAGCCACCCCTATCTCTTCTGTCGCCCCTACTTCGCCCATCGCCCCTAGCCCATCCAAGGGAAACATCGTAGTGGAACCAAGCAAGAAGAGGAGGCTGATTAATGGTAGCTCAAGTGGAGATTCCGCCTTCGATTTAGTGATGCCAAACCTAATACCAAAGTTCCTCTAGTCCCTCCAGCTAGCCACCCCTATCTCTTCTGTCGCCCCTACTTCGCCCATCGCCCCTAGCCCATCCAAGGGAAACATCGTAGTGGAACCAAGCAAGAAGAGGAGGCTGATTAATGGTAGCTCAAGTGGAGATTCCGCCTTCGATTTAGTGATGCCAAACCTAATACCAAAGTTCCTCTAGTCCCTCCAGCTAGCCACCCCTATCTCTTCTGTCGCCCCTACTTCGCCCATCGCCCCTAGCCCATCCAAGGGAAACATCGTAGTGGAACCAAGCAAGAAGAGGAGGCTGATTAATGGTAGCTCAAGTGGAGATTCCGCCTTCGATTTAGTGATGCCAAACCTAATACCAAAGTTCCTCTAGTCCCTCCAGCTAGCCACCCCTATCTCTTCTGTCGCCCCTACTTCGCCCATCG
>JANTPZ010146399.1:0-10939 GCA_025593235.1 Vachellia pachyceras
GGGGAAGCACACGCTAGTTGACGAAAAGAATGGTTGTTCCTGACTTCAAAACTACACAATATAAGGATTTGCAAGCGGTGAAAGTTGAAGGTCAGTTTGTAAGTTCTTGCAGATGAATAAAAACGATAAGGTGCATGCACGCCAACACGCGAGATCATTTGTTGGTTACTTGCTGGAGAGAATCTAATTTTTTTTCATGTAAAGAGAAATGGAGAATGCACACAAAGGCAAAACTCTAGGAAGGTACAAGATGGGTTTGTTTGGCAAAGAGTTAAGTAGCGTCAAAAACATGTTCAACAGTGTCTTTCCGTAAAACGAGATAATCTCCTCCATATATTTATCTCGACTTGCGTAAAAGTACTTCTTCATTGCGTTCCTAAATGAGTCCGATGACGACGATGAATAATTGAGAATGCCAAAATATTGGTAATAGAGGTAGTAGGCTAATAAAGCGGCCAGCAAACGGGATTGATTTGCGCTAATGTTTTGGTAGGCAATTAACTCTGTTATTTCACATTTGTTGCCATCACTACTCAAAAGTAGCTCATTAACTCCTGCTTTTTTGATGCATTCTATTTAATCATAAACTGCAGTGGAAATGCGTTTTATAGATTTTGAAAGCCTTTGTCTTGTGAATATGATGACACACCCAAGTTTTTAATAATTTCGTACATAGATTATCATATAGGTTTCTATTCTCAAATATCTTCTAGTTTTAAATTTCAAAAAAAAAAAAAAATTGAGCCCTACTTGCAAAATATAGTCAAGCTATGTCAGCAGGAGGCAGAACTTGAAGCCAATAAACAACAGTAAATGAATGAAGTTGGCATATAGTACATGCAAGTAGATGATTGGGACACAAACATATCACTGAAGTGCAAGATGAATTCCCTATTTCCATATTAGATTAGTTGAATCAAACATGGATTTCGAAACTTAATGAAAATACAATATTACCCTTAAAATGTTTTTTGAACCTTCTTGCAAGGAAGCGAGAATTTCATTTCAGAAAATTTCAATTGTGCCTACACTTTAGGGAATTGAAACTCTAGTATAGGTAATAATAAATCACAGTTAAAGAATTTGCCATTTTAAATTTTCAACTTTGAAACTTGCAAGGAAAAAGGATTCCCATTAAAAAATTTTGATTGCAACTCTGACATAAATAATAACAAGTTACGGTTAGAGAATTTGTCATTTCAATTTTTGAACCCTAAAATCTGTAAGGAAACAAAAATCTCCTTTCAGAAAAATTCGATTGCAACTTCGATTTAGAGAATTACAACTTTAATACGAGTGATAACAATTCATGGTTAATGAATTTGTCATTTCAATTTTTGAACCCATAAATGAACGCAAGAAAATGGGAACATCCTTTTTGAAAATTTCTATTCCGACTTTAATATAGGTAATAATAGATCATGATTAAGGAATTTGTCATTTCAATTTTGAACCACTGAACTTATAAGGAAATGAAGACCATCTTTCAAAAAATTTTGATTGCAACTTCAGTTTAGAGAATTTTAACTCCAGTAAAGTAATAACAATGTAGCATCTTCCTTTCTCTGTCTTTTTAAAAATATTTCTGGATATTATTGGATTTTCATATCCGTGTTTGATTAGTTTGGTAGGGGTATTATGTTAACTGAGAACACGTTTCTACGGTTTCTATGCCATAATCCCAAAATTAAAATACATCACTAAAATTGAAACAAGAGGGAAAAGAACAGTTTTTTGGCGGGGATTCATTTTCCAATCTGAAATTGAAGGCGAAACATGTTTGGACGGTATCGATCTGCTGTGGAACCGGAACGCCAGAACCAAGTTTCAGATCTGGAATCGGAACTGTAGAAAGATTCAAATTTTACAGTAGAGTTGCCAACACCAGTCTTTACTGTCATTTTAGTAATCTCAAAACTCAAAATATGGCGGGAGAGGGTGGCCACCTGAAGGCGGCGAAGGCAGCTTACCGGAATGCCAAGGCTGAGGGGAATCGGCGGGAGGAGGCGCGGTGGGCAAACTTGATCGGGGATTTGTTGAAGAACAGAGGAGAATACGTTGAGGCACTCAAATGGCTTCGTATTGATTATGATATTTCCCTCAAGTATTTGCCCGAGAAGCATTTGCTCCCTACTTGCCAGTCTCTTGGAGAGATCTACCTTCGACTTGAGCATTTCAGTGATGCTCTTAGTTATCAGGTACGATCGAGCTCGGGTTGCTTGCATATCACCATTACACTCATCACGTCAATAATTGTTGTTTGATTTTAATGTGGGGTTCAAATCTAGATGACTAAGCTTCTTTTCTCTGAAATTGTAGGCTGAACCTATCTAGATGACAAATGGGATATGGAATATTATGCAAAAGTAAAATTTATTGAACACCCATATTTTCTCTTGTGGCATAAAGCCTTGCTCAATTTCTTTAATTGTTAAGTTTACTCCATAAATCTATCAGTTTCTTAAGATATTCTATCTTATTTCCTCTCCTCTGCAATCGAGTGTCCGTATTGGTGTTTTTTTCTTCAAATAAAACGGACTTAAATTTGATTGAAAACATTGACGTCAAACGCAATTATTTCTTTAGATAACCAATTTCCTTTTCCCCACTAACCTTCTGTTGTAGAAAAAGCATTTGGAGCTTGCCAGGGATGCTAATAACCTTGTTGAGCAGCAAAGAGCCAGCACCCAACTTGGTCGTACTTACTATGAACTATTTTCAAGATCAGAGCATGACCACGACTCAATACGAAATGCCAAAAAGTATTTTAAGTCTGCTATGGAACTGGCACAGATTATCAAGGAGAACCCGCCAACTAGTTACTCCTCCCATGTGAAGGAATATATTGATGCACACAACAATAGAGGTATGCTTGAAATGGAACTTGATAACTTGGAAAATGCTAAGAAAATCCTAAGCCGAGGACTTAAGATTTGCGATGAAGAAGAGGTCAGCAGAGATGATGATGGGCGCAGCAGGCTGCATCATAACCTTGGAAATGTGTATATGGAACTGAGAATTTGGAATAAAGCCAGAAATAATATTGAGATGGACATACAGATTTGTGACCGAATTGGACATTGTCAAGGGGAAGCAAAAGGCTATATTAATCTTGGTGAAGTAAATTACAGGACTCAGAAGTACGAGGAGGCCCTTTTGTCAATTAAATAAAGAAGAGCAGAACCTCAAAAAACTTGAAAGAGATGTGGCCACTGCAAGAGGCACACCACATGAGCGGAAATATCTGCTGCTGCTAAATAAATCCATTGATCGCCTCCTAGAAAAATCGGGCATAATTTTTGCATGGGAGAAGGTAGCAATTATAAATATGTTTGTGCATGTGCCATTGTTTTATTTGGTCAATATTACAAATATGTTTGTCTTGAAATGATAGTTCCCCTAATTTTTTTAATGTTTAAACCCTCTCATTAAACCCTCTCATGTTTAAACCCTCTCATTAAACTCTTATCTTCAGTAAATTAATGTTTCAGTTAAAATAAGAATGTGTTATCATTGTAATACGTTCAGATGACTGCTTCCTGCCCTTACTCATGAATAATTATGGATAACTTCAGCTAAAGCATCATCAAGCTAAAATTGGAATGCATATGCTTAAATTTACGGTCAAGAATAAGTGGAAGATTATTTGGTAATGCACTACGAGTGTTTGTGATTAGTGAAGCCCTAGTCCTAGTTTCATCAGTTATCATGTATGTTTATATCATGAATCTACGTTCCTCTCCAACTCCTGGATATGTTGTTTCCTCTCCATTTAAATAACTTGGCTGCATATTAGGACTATGTGGTGAATGCAGGGGCCTTTTGAAGATACGATTAGCTACTTCTAAATTATCGTTTTTATGTGAAATGATTAGCATTGCAATTTTGCAAAGAAGAAGAAGAAAATAGCCCGTGAACTTTGTGACAAGGAAAAGCTGGCCGATTCATATATGGCTGTGGGAGAATCGTACCAGAAGCTCAGGGAATTCAATAAAGCAATTAAATGGTACACAAAAAGTTTAGAAACGTACAGAATTATTGGTAACTTAGAGGTAAGATAGATGTTGTTACATAATCATTGAGTATGTTGTCATCATTTTTTTTTGTTTCAAGTTTTCATCTGAAAGTGATAAAAGTGAGAATTAGAACCTCCAACCCATGCATATTTGATCTAACGAGTAACTAGTAATATTGTGATTTTTATTCTTTGTATTTACTATTTTTTTATAGCATTCTTTGCATTCACTATTAAGATAAAAGCGGTATGACAGAATATGTATGCATACTGCCATTGTTCATTATGCGCATGCTGATTTGTTGATTCTTATGCTTTGCTGTTAATGATGATAGGGGCAAGCACTAGTGAAGATTAATATGGGTAATGTTTTTGATTCTGCTCGCAATTGGAGAGGAGCATTAGATGCATTTCAAGAGAGCCACAGGTAATGATATTCAAACTTCAAAACTTTTTAAATTAAAGGAATGAAGCGTATTGAGTGAGAAATTGATTTCATATATATACTGGATTCTCTAAGGAGTCAAGTTTATGTTAAACGCTGGTTTTCCCCTCTTCTTTTGATGAATATAGGAATGCATAAATCATGTAAACATAATATAATCTCCGTCCCATGACTGTAACCTGGTCTCCCCCGTTTACCTCTAAGGTTTATTCTAAATCCCAGCAGTTTCTGCTCTGATAAACTCTGCTATCAGATGTGGTGATTCCATGGAAATTTCAAGTTCATAAGAATAGAGAACTTTTCTGTTTCTCGCCCTTAGACGCACGTTGAGATTTTTGCTCTAACTTTATAATTTTTAATTGAATCGATGAACTATTAAAGTGAGAATGTTAGAATTACTGAGAGGCCAAAGCTTTGATTTACCCTGGCTCATTCAATCTTGTTTTGCTATGACAAAATGGGTGCTGTAGAGTTGTTTACAAATGCGTGTCCTTGTTGGCTAGCCTTTCATGGTCTTTCTGACATGCGTTCCTTTGCTTACATGATATTGCAGGATTGCTGTTAAAGCTAACCTCCATTCAGTGCAGCTTTCTGCTCTGGAGAATATGCACTATAGCAACATGATAAGATTTGATGATGAGCATGAGACCAGGTGCCTAATTCACAGATGTTCATGATCCTTATATAAACTATTGGATTTGCACATAAATTTATTTGGACTTATTTTAACATTGGAAAATTTGCAGGTCTATATCTAGCAATCAGCTAGCGTAGTTCATGTTTTTGCAACTGTTATGTGAATTTTTGCTGCATCTCTTCAATTATCATTGATCAACTCCGATCCTTTACAGGCGGTTGAAAAACCTTATTGATATACTGAAGAATTCAATAGAGAGAGAGCCGGAAACAAAAAATATGCCAGAGGACTACTGCTCTGAGACTGACACAGAAGCAAATTGTTATTTGTCACATAGTGGGTCTGATGCCTTCAGCCCACCCAAGACATCATATAGATCAAAAAACACTAGTGCCGAAGAAGACTTGAATGAAGATGTGCCTCTGATGTCTCTCTTTCAGTCCATTAAGAGTTCATCTAAAAAAAGAACAGGCCATATGGAAAGCTCAAGCAGCTCTCTCGAACAAACTGAGCAGTCACCTGAAAGCTATCCAAATCCTACCAGTAATAATCAGACGGTAGTCGGTTGTAAGCGCGTCCGCACAATCCTTTCTGATGATGATGATGAGTTGGAGTGTTTAAACAGAAAGGGTCATCATGGCCTATTAGAAGATGCCACTTGTGATGCTAGTGAGTATGGTCGTTAGATGTGTTGAACCTGAAACTAATTTATACCATACTGAGTATAGATCGACTTGTCTGATTGCAGCTAAGAGTACGGGAAGTGCCAGTCCTGCCAGTAAACTTCAGGTAAAAGTATTCCTTGTAGTTTGAATTAGTGCTACTTAAATATAAGTTTACTCAGCGTGCTGATGCTCTGTCTTTTTGAGTTGGCAGGCTGACTTGCTGTGTGGATCCAAATGTGCAATTTATGTTGAGGACAGCGTTAGTTCTTTCAGATCCATGAGTCCTCATAGAGGTAACATAGCTGGGAGACGTTCCAGATCTTTGAAGAATGATATGATTGCTGAGCCTGATTTTGCTGGTAGTTCCAAATGTGATACGAATATTTCTGGGAAACTATTGCAACATGATGTTGCCCGTCCTGTTTTGCATGATTCTGAAAATTACGTGAGTTCTACTGAGATATGGCTTGAATTAGAAAATATTTGAGATTGAGATTCGCGCTTTCACCAAACTGCTGTGCTACTAATGATGTTTTCTAAACTCTGCTCCCTTTCTTTTTTCTACCTGCAGCAATATATTACATTTAAGATTGAAAATGACTTTATTCACGTGGAAGCAACTTCATGTATGGTCGATGCTCAGTTGACTGTTGAGTCTTTGAAGGCCAAAGTTGCATGCTTGTACTATCTGCAACTTCCTACAGAGAAAAAATCAGAAGGTAGAATTTTCAATTTTAAGGGCTTTTTGTTTCAGTCATAGTTGTCAAACTCAGATGCTAACGTAATGATCCAGCTTAGAAATTGAATTGGTATGAATTGAAAGAACACCTGAATTTGGGAATCCTATTTGTCCATCTGAAGGCGAGACATCGTTATTATGCAGCAAGATCCAAAATAATTTTTTGACATGGGGTGATGCTGAAACAAGTCCAGGAGTTTTCAAACTGTTTCCAACCTTTTGAATTGCTAAGGAGTTTTGCCTCTCGATAATTTTACATTTTTTTTCCTGAGCAGCAGCTATTGGATGTAGTCATATTGCGTACATGTTGCTGATTAAAATATGACGTATTATCAAGAGTCTGACTGCATATTATCAATATTTTCACAACGAAGTCTTTCATGACTGTAACGAGGATATTCATTTACCTCATCAGCCTTTTTTCTTTATTCTTTCTGTCCTTTTCTTTTCTTTTCTTTTTTGTCATTGCTGTTTCCAACTTTTGTTTCAGTTTGATTGATTGTCTTGTAATATATAATTTATGAGTAGGTTTGTTGCCCGTTGTTCAAAGCTTGAAATGTGCTGGAAGATATATAGAATCCCCGGAAGCTGTCGAAAATTTCAAGGAACATCTGGGAAGTGACGTTGTTGAAGCTTCCATTGTTGGTATGTGATACTGCCGCTTTATGTTCATTTGACGATGTCACTGGAATCATTCAACCATGTCCTCAATTTCACACACACAAAGGGGAAAATTAAAAAGGCAAAAGAAATGAACTGCCATGGGCTGTTCTCTCCCACAGTATGTCCCAAATGCGATGCACACAAGTACTTGAATCATGAAGGCCATTGAAATACTATAACTAACGGTGAATTAGATTTTACGTAGCTCATTGTCATTTAGCGCATTGATCTTGCACTTTATGTAAGTATTTGTACAAGAGAGAAGTGCATATGAACGAATCCTCAGATAAATCAGGTGTACATTCTTTTGTAGGACCTATATTGACATGGAATGCCATTTTCTCACTATAATGACCGTATATCTTCACAGGATGGGTTCAAAAGCGTCTTATAAAAATGTACATGGATAGCTGCAAGGAGTTGTCTGAGGTAGCAAACATGAAGGTGCTCAAGAAGCTTTACAATTTAGAGGTAAAAAAGGAAGAAAGGCACTCAGCTGTATTAATGCTCTCATTCACAGGAACAGATATTCAATTTGTATTTCAGAGGTTGGATTCGATATTTTTCCCTTTAATTAATTGTGGCTTGCTATTGTTTTGTCCATCAGGTGTCAGATGATGAGATCATTGTGTCTGACTGTGACTTGCAAGATTTGTCGGTGACACCGCTGTTAAATGCACTGCATTCGCACAAAACGTTTGCAATGCTTGACCTCTCTCATAATTTCTTAGGTACATCTGGCTGGATATCTAGCCTTTTTCCGTTAGTTACGTGATATTGATTGGAATGGATTGATTTTTTTTTTTGGCTTTACATTGGATTACTACATCTTAGGAAATGGGACGATGGAGAAACTTCAGAAGGTTTTCACTGAATCAGGACAAACTTATGGAGGCTTGACTCTAGATTTGCATTGCAATAAGTTCGGCCCTACTGCTCTATTTCAGGTAACTTGCAACCATTTCGACCTTTTCACGTTTGTCTGGCCCGTCGCTGCTTTGTGTCTTGCATGGACTCTGGTGAGATATGTGATATGAAGGTCTAAACAACAAGTGGCTTTATCTTTTATCCAGTAGATAGGCATACGCTTGAGAGTTGTGATTTGTATGAAATAATTTGAATAAGGACGTCTCCAATCTCTGAGCACATGAAATATCATCGGCCTCCGACTGCTTTGCTCTCAAAATAAGGCCATTGTAATCATTTTCTAAGCAGAATAACCTAAGAATATTCCAACGAATGAAAATCTTGATCTATCTCTGGTCAAAGAAGGGTTGTCTACAATTCCATTTGTTTTGACCCCCAAAGTAGATCCAATTTGCTAATACGTCAAGTATGCCCTTGTCAGATTTGTGAATGCCCAGCACTATTTGCTCGACTGGAAGTGCTGAACATTTCTGGGAACCGTCTTACTGATGCATGTGGGTCTTACCTGTCAACGGTCTTAGCAAAATGTACAGGTTAAGTGTATGACCTTCTCCATCCATTTGAATATTGTTTTGTAGCCTCTCAAAATCCTCGGAAACTTCCCTTCCGTTGGACACTTTCTGATTCTATGGCCAATTCATTGTGAACTACGGACAAGTCTACGTCGAGCATATGCTGTAGATACATGCAGTAGAAACTTTTGCTTCTATTTACATGTGTTCTGCTTTGTTACTTTTGCAGCTCTCTGTAGCTTGAATGTAGAGAACTGTCATATCACAACCGGAACTATACAAAAGATTGCTGATGCATTGGACTCTAACTTCGCACTTGCTCAACTTTGTATAGGTATCATGAATCTAACATGCATCCTCGAATTCCAGATTTAAGTTATTTTTCATTTAACGGGAAGTCTATCTGACAGGATACAACAGTCCTGTATCTGGAAATGCTGTTGTTAATCTCCTCGCCAAGCTATCTACAATGAAAAGGTAGGTCTAATTAGATTTAGATGTATGGTACCCAGGTGGCATTTTATTTAAATTGCATTATTTTAATATACAGAAATTAAGTTAAATTCAATTGCATTTGTTTGTTGAAGGTTTTCTGAGCTGAACTTAAGTGGTCTAAAGCTAGGCAAACCTGTTGTTGATTCCCTGTGCAAGCTTGCTGGGAATACAAATTTGTCAGGACTGATGCTCGGAAGCACTGGCATTGGAACTGTGAGTGGAGTTGATTTCTTGCTGTGTGATCATATGATTGTCGTTTGCTGATATACTTGATACCTGCTAATTCTAGCATACACATCTTATTAGCTCCTCTGACTGGAGAGGATAATTTTTTTTTTCCCGCAGGAAGGGGCAATGCAATTAGCAGAATCATTGTCCAGAGGGACTCGAGAGCTTGTGAAGTTTGATCTGTCATATTGTCAGCTCAGATCCAATTCTGTTTTAAACACCAGTTATAATTTATTCTCTTCCGTTCTTGAGCTTAATCTGGAAGGAAATCCTATTACGCCCGAGGTTTGTTGCCCATAACATGGACTCATATTGCCAGTATTCATAGAATGCAGTTTATTCCTGTGGCATTCCGTATATTAGAATCTAGCTGCTCTTGCAATTTCTTTACCGGTTAAATTTTATTGGCATGCAACCGTAGTAAGTTCTGATATATATAATAAACACAGGGACGCAATTGTCTATCTTCTCTTCTCACGGGTCCACAGTGCTGCCTAAAAGTTTTGGTCCTTAGAAAGTGTCAGCTTGGACTCGCCGGAATTCTTCACATGACTGAGGAATTAGCAGGTAGAGAATACGCCAAGAAACCATGTGGTGTTAGTTCATTCTTGTGAAACTATTTTTATTTGATGCTTATGTTGCTTGTGTCAGAGAACAACGGCCTGGAGGAGCTTAATCTTGCGGATAATGCCGGTCCAAATGAACTTCAAAATCTAAAACTTGACTTCTCAGCTGGAAGAGGCTCACGAATTGTAGAGACTCGCAAGGAGGATTTACCCATGATAGTGGATGATACTGAAGAGGCCATTTGTATTCTTAACACTGACTGTTACCAGCTTGAAGTTGCCGACAGTGAGGATGGTCCGGCCAGAGTCGAACGCCCGGCTTCTGGAAATGATGACAGTTGTGCTGAAACGCATCAAAGAAATTCTCCGTCACCTGAATGCAAATTCATTCAACAACTTTCAACTCCTATAGCTATGGCAAAGCACTTGCAATTGCTTGACATTAGCGATAATGGTTTCTCCACTGAAGCTGCAGAAATGCTTTATAGTTCTTGGTCATCATCAACATTACGAGCCGCGTCAAGCCAGAAGCACATCACAGACTGCATTATTCACTTCTCAACGAAGGAAAATAGGTGCTGCAGAGCGAAACCATGCTGCAAGAAGTATTGATTTCGTTGCTTATTTTGTTGTTTTGCAGAATGGCGAAGATCGTAGTTCTATGACAAATTATCTTTGGATCCTTTTCGATTTCTGCATGCCAAATGTAAATTGTATCTTGTAAGGAAATGCCGAGGTGCTCGAGCTAGACATCCATGCATATAATTAATAACATGTCTATAAAGAAAGCCCTTATCTCTGATCACTTAATAATAATTGAATTATGAATGATTACATAACTTTATTTTCCTGACATAAGTTTCCTTTTACGTATTTTCAAGGTAGCGTGTGTATTTATATTGAAACACCATATCATTAGAGTGCTTGTTTGGGAACTCTGTTGGGAAAATGGATTTTGCAGATTTTGAAGCATTTTGGGAATTTCGAGATGGTTTTACGGATTTCAAGATGGTTTTTATGAATTTCGAGATGGTTTTTACAGATTTC
>JANTPZ010146400.1:0-14023 GCA_025593235.1 Vachellia pachyceras
CAAGTAAAGAATTTTCATGCTCAAATTATCAGATTTTCTAAAATCATTACCCAGCTTAACGCAAATTCAGTCTTGTTGGAGGAAAAAAATTCAGAACCCAAGATTAGGAAGAAACATATGGCAGTAGAATACTAACAATTTGAAAAATCAATTTTTCCTTCCTTCCCAAAATGCTTCATCATCAGAATGCTAGCCAGACGGAGCACGAAGGAATCGTGGCACTAACAATTACCTGTTGTTCTTTAGCCAGACGAAGCAGCTTTAATGGCAGCGACATACCCGCCGGAGAAGAGATAGACCGAATGAGGAAATCTCACCTGAATAGAGAACGGCCGACAGCGAGACAAGTTCCACCGATAGCACACACAGACGCCGCAGGCTAAATGAGAGCTGAGAAGGGGAGGGTCTGTGAAAGAAACCCTTCAAGCCTCAACCGAGTTTGTGCCTGTTTGAATCTCTTTCTCTTTCAAATGGCTTAGGGTATTTTAGACTTTACACATCTCCAGTTAATCACAAAAAGGTCCTATGGGACTTGAGAATAATTGTCAGAATGTTTGGGACCTTTCAATCATTATTTTTCTTACATGAGACTTATTTGTCATTCTCCCAAAGAACTAAAAGTTATTAGTTCTCCATTCATATTTTGTTGGCAAAAGTTTAGACTTGATCCTCTAACTTTATATAAAGTTTCAAATTAGTTTCTTGATTGTATAAAGTATATTCTTAGTTCGATGACTTTAACGTTAGTCTCAATATTAACTTTTTTATCAATAAGACAAAGGGTTTGTTTCATAACTTGCTTTAGAAGTTTCAGGAGCAATATTCTGCTGCAAGATTTTTTTAAAAGGAATGCCGGTATAAAACTTTTAAATTGGAGTAATATTACCCCTTACCGTTAAAAATTTAATATTGATTATTACAAAATTGATGTTGACTATTAACATTTTTAACGGAGCGACATTGCTCTTGAGGGAAAAATTCAGCGTTACTGCTAGAAACTAGAATGAGACCATAACCTAGAACAAATGCACACTTTTTCATATTTTATTTTTTTTTAAGACTATTACATTTACGTACAACAAATATGAATAATATGCAAGAGTATGTATTAGTTTTGGCTTACCTATAAAGCATCGCTGTTGGATAGAATTCAAGACGATGACCTCATTAGAGGTTCATGATATGCTGGTCCAGGATAACTTGAAGGAAGACTAGGAAACGGAGATTCAAACCTGAGCACTTGAATTGCTTGCCTCATTGAAGGTCTATGATCACGATTAGGATGAGCACACCACAGTCCAACAATCATCAAGCATTTGATTTGTTCCTGGTCAGAATCTCCTTGTAGTCTCGAATCAACTGCTTCAAGAATTCTCCCACTTCCGTAGAGTTTCCATACCGAATTCACTATGTTTACCTCATTTTGTGGACCCTCAAGGTCGATGGGCCGTCTTCCACAAGCTAACTCTAAAACAACAACCCTAAAACTGTATAGATCAGATTGTTTACTGGCCTTACCGGTAACAACATATTCAGGAGCCATATATCCAAAAGTTCCTGCTAAAGTAGTGGATTTGGCACTTTCTGTATGATCCACCAGCCTGGCTAGCCCGAAATCTCAGATTTTCGCATTGAAATTTGAATCCAGAATAATATTGCTTGATTTATGTCTCTGTGAACTACACAGTTTTCACAATCTTCATGAAAGTATATGATAACACAGGCCAATCCTTGAACTATTTGAAATCTTTCTGACCATGTTAGCAACCTTTGATTCTTGAAGAGATGAAAATCTAAGCTTCCGTTTGTCATATATTCATAGACTGGCAATAATTCTTCCGTTTCATTACACCAACTGATCAACTTCACCAAGTTTCGGTGCCTTAGCTGACTGATAATTCTTACTTCTGAAGCAAATTCCTTGATTCCTTGTGTTGAACTCTTTGACACTTTCTTTATAGCAACATGAGTGTTCGAATCTTTGAGAAAGCCCTTATAGACACCCCCAAAGCCTCCTTGCCCTGATTTCTATTCTTCTTTGAAATTATCTGCAGCACTTGCTAATTCAGCATATGTGTATTGTTTTGGTCCCGCCACTCTTTCAAAGTCTTTACCCATTTGATCGTATTTAAGATCACCCTCTTGCATTTTCTTTATCTTTTTCCATATAACAAATAACACTACACCCAACCCACAAATTAACGCAAAGGCTCCAATCCTTATTCCCACTTCAAGTTTTGTCATGGGCTTTCTCCTCTTTAGATTCTGGCTCAGTCTTGGACTGGGGCTCAAACTTGGACTTGGATATGGGCTTGGGCTTGGGCTTGGATTGATTATTGTTTTAACAAGATACTTCGAGGTTAAACTCCATGAGTAGAGCTTACGTTTGCAGAACCAGCTCCGGTAGCAGCAGAGAAGCCAAAAGTAACCCATTCAGGTAGATACTTTCTCAAATCAATTATTTCATTAAGATGTTGCTGGACAATGGTGCCATTAAGAAATCCAGTAAACAAAATACTTAGCTTTTGTGTATCTGACTCATAACTGATGAAGGCCTCATTGAGTCTCCCTTCCTTGATATCAGCTAACCATGTCAAATTATTAACGGATCTCATAGAGTTGATATTGATGGCCACATGTTCCTTAGGATGATCCCAATCATTCGTATAAATATCAAA
Source organism: Vachellia pachyceras (assembly GCA_025593235.1). NCBI lineage: Eukaryota > Viridiplantae > Streptophyta > Magnoliopsida > Fabales > Fabaceae > Vachellia > Vachellia pachyceras. The sequence goes on from JANTPZ010146400.1 coordinate 2,679, forward strand.
CTCCACAGCAACAAGTGGATTGTCTTTTGGATTTAATGTCTAGTTATCAAGAGTCAGACCCATGAAACTTCCTTCTTCTGTGCCAGGCAACTCTGAACCAGCAGGGGCTAAGAAAAAGGCCAACCCATCTCCATACACATCCTTTTGTGAACTAATCACAAAGGTGAAATGCGAGGTGAAGTCTGTGAGGTTCCAGTGACTTTGTCCCATAGCTGCATTGGTTGGTGATATGTGGCTCGACCGACACTAAACGTCGAATTTTGGTCTTGTTGGTTTCTTGTTAACTGGATGGATTGTGATGCTGGGGAAGACGATCCTTCATATGATATGTTTTTAACATTTGGGTTGAAACTAGAGAAGTAGAAGGATAGGGAAAATGCATTGGGGATAATAATCAGGAGAAAGAAAATTAATGATATCAACATCACAATCATCTCATCACAGGAAAATGAAAATTCTTATTTGGCTGCTGAGAAACAAATTATGGCTCAAAGTTTTGCTTAGCATACATTTATATATACTGTTTCTTTGTCTTAAATATAAAAAAGAAGATACTTTAGCTCATATTTTCGTAAATTCTGTCATTTTATTTCCAGCTAACCAGAACCCTGTCCTTGGATATGTTTTGGTCATTAATTAACTATAACGATTGCCCGCATGCCATAAATTTTTTTATTTGAACGATTTTTTTAATTCTTTTTCTTTTTTGCTAAGCACACATATCATCCTTAATTTGAGGCTCTATAAGATAAATATGAATGATTTATTACATTGTGAGAAATTAGTTTTTTCCACTCGACCCAACCACTATTTTTTTAACTCTATTAATTCAAAAGGCAAGTTGTCAGCGGATTATCTTCCATTGTTCAGAATATTCTGAAGCAAAGTTTTAGAAATGAGTATCACACGTAATTACTTGATAGTTTCTTCAATAATGATTCGTCTCTTGTAATGTTTGTCAAACTGTATCATATAATTGCACAATACGCAATTATATTCAATTCAAAAGAGAGCTTTAGACTTCGGTTCAACTGAATAACGTTAATTATTAATTTTTAGTACTATTAAGATAATACCAGAAAAACTGATTTGTTTGCACAAAAATTTCTCCAAAAAATAGCTCTTTTGTTTAAATTAACCACAACTTCGCCATTTCACGATAAGAATGTGAAAGTAATTTTCAACTCCAAGTTATTCACCCATAATATAAGCCAATTATAAAAGAGCACATTGATCCATAATATAATTATTTAAGAAGTTATAAATGACTATTTGTCAACTTTTCCATGCAATTAATGGTTTAATGTGACTTATTGTGTTTATCTCTCTGTCTCATGTGATATGGTTGAAGTTTAAAAATTGTTCAAATTACTACACATTTAATTAGTCAAATACCATTTTTTTTGTTTATGTTGAATTAGTTAAAGTTACTTATATCATGAACAAGAGGATTACTCATTTTTATATTTCATACCGACATGCTCCCTCATGTTCTTTTTATATAATACACAACAATTACCAAAATTACATAAAATAAGCTGACAGTTAAAATTAGTTAAAAATAATAATTGTGTAAGATATTTAATTTTTTTTCAATCTATTCTCTTATTTATGAAGATGATGAATGTGAGAAAGAATGAGTGAGAAAAAGATAAGTAACTTATAATTAATTGGAGGTAAAAAAAGAAAAAGGACATTAAATTTTTAGAGTGTCAAATTTTTGTTTATATAAATGATAAAAAAAATTTAATAACTGAGGTCAAAAGAATGTTGTTGGTAATAATAAACTAACGAAAAGCTGATTTGATTTATAATGTTATTTCGTTTTGTTACATGGACATATATAACTTTCTAGAAACTTGACGCTAAATACGAAGCCTGACATCAACCAGTAGTTTTGGAACTACGTACAATTGTTTGAAAGAATCAAGCAAAGATTCCAATGAAGAGGTTGTTGTGGTCATTTTAGGACTTTGGAAACATTTTGCCATTAAAATTGTGATTTTTTAATAAAACATAATATTTTCCAAAACCAAAGCGCTCACATAAGCAAATGTTTTTTGAACACATCTTATGACTATTTTACTCGTAAGAAACAAGGTATTTGGCCCATTTATGAACGCAATGAAAAAGTGCTCTTAAGTAAATCAAGGTAAATGTATGAAGGATATTATTTCATTTTACGAAAAATACTGTTGAACGGATTTTTAAAGAATATAGAAGCGTTGCCAAACAGGGCTATTAAAACCTAGATTGGATCTTGAGCTGATCGAGACAATGGGTCAAATCAAGGTCAATACATGGGTGGGAGCGGTCATATCATAATTTAATAAAAAATGCTTATATTCGATCATCAAAAAGTTAATATTATAATATTTAAATAAAAATAATATTAAATATGTAATGTTTTTATGCATACACAATTCACAACTGGTTGATTGTAGTAATAATAAAAGTGACATTGAGAATATAAATTTAGTCTTAAATCCTTCAAAAGTTACAAAATAACAAAAAATGAAGCACTAAAAATAAAATTTCTAATAGTTAGTGGTAGTTGGATTTAGTAATAAAAAAAGTATGAAATTACTAATATGATGATAAATTAAAGTAATAAGTCTAGTTAAAGATAGTATAAATTCATTCAAACTAAAAATAAAAAATAGATAATTTTTTGTAAGTATTTTTTTGCCAACCGAGTGAAAAAAATGTTATCAAATTATGGGATTATTAAGTCAAACTTTGAATGAAATTAAATGAATCATGTATGTAGCCATTGAGGATTGAGATTGGCGGAAAGAGCTAACAGCCCCGCTGGAAGCGGAGGTTAACAGGTTTATTTTCAATAGGAGGATATTTGTACTTGAAAAAATAATGTATGCACTTTTGCCCAATACTTAATTATCGTGCTTTTATTAAGTGACATTGGAATCCTAACCATTCATTACTTATGATTCAATTAATGTTCTTACTCCAATATAAAAGATAACGATAATTGTCCCTAGAAGAAAAGAAGAAAAACAACGAAATAGATGACAATGGGTAACAAACAATTATCTGTGTTGTTCATGACTTCATGTGTCCGCGAAGAATCCTATAAGTTTCGTTGCCACCGCACAGCTAGCTCACCGCCAGAGCACTATCCAAGAATCAAGACTCAAAATTCAGTGAATAATTAACTTTATAGTCCAACCACATATCAACCCAAAACAAAAATGATATGGATTGCCAGTTCAACATATTTGATCACCAAACGGTTAAATTTAATTCGGAGAACATTCAAGACAAAATTGCTATGATTTGAAAATTTCCGGGTGCATCCTTGCTCCTCTAAAATATTTTGAGTAATATTACTCTTGAGTGAAAACTTTTAAAAAAATTATACATTAACCCTTATGAATATAATTTCCTGACTCTATTTGTTATGGAACTTCATTGGAACAGTTGCTCTTATTACCGTGTCAAATCGTCCTAATGTTGTCTGTTCCTTTGTTTTCAGAGAAGTTGGGAGATTTAAAATGTATACATGACTTAAAAATAATCACTCTACGTAAATCTCGTAACTTAGAATAGGTAAAGAATTAATTGACATTTTACGGTTGACTTAATTGGTTTTTCCTCATGTCCTACAATAAAGTGAACTCTTTTATGATATGGAATATAGTAAATATAAATTTTATCGATGAGGAAGTGCTTCATCCTTGTCTATCAAATGGCCTTGGTTCAAATGGATATAATTTCAGTTTCGTATAAAATGAGAGAACATAATATTGCAATGCTACTAAAATACTACCTTATGTCCAAAACACATGTAGGAATTAGTTAAGAGGTTTATTTTAATTCTAAAAATAAGAATTTAATTTATTTTTATTTGCCTTCCAAATTTATAATTTTGATAAGAACTGGATGGTCTATATCTAATAGGTTGAAAGAGCTCATCATTTTGATGAAAACTCTAACAAGGTCCTGAAAAGTTATAGCCATTAACCCACGCATCTTTGGTATGCAAAGGAGGTGAAAAGAAAATAATGATTTTTTTAAAGAAATTGGAAAAACCTGTAATACCCTCTTTGCATCTTTAAAAAAATTCATCAATGGCGGCAGCGGCACTGTGTGAGGGTCACTGAGCATTCATCTTCAAATCTACCATGACTATATCACAAGCAAATCAAACCCCATAAGAAAAGACAATAAACCAATATGACTGACTGCAGGAAAAGTAAACGCCGTAAAATAATATGCTGTAAATACCCTGTCTTGTCCGGTTCCCAAAAAATAATAATAAAATTTGAGAAAAATTCATTCTGAACATTTCTTATAATTTGATTGTGTTGATTAGTTTCAAATTAGATAATTTTATTAGCAGAAAAATATTAAAAATTAAAATTAAGAAATGGTGCTGCAGGTATTTTTAAAAAATGAAAAAAATTAAGTCTATATTATTTTTAAAAGTCAACTTGTTGTAACTGTTCTCATGAAAATGTGCTGTGGATTGCCTAATATTCTCCTATGCACAATTGACTCCCCAACACTAAATGGTTTAAGTAAATTACTTTATTTTTTAATTTTCAAAATCTTTTTAAAATTTTGTTGGCGACTCATTTATGTTTTCTTCCCTCGCTAGGTGACCGAAATTCTGGTACGACAGTAGTGAACAAAAAGGCCATTGACATTGAGATCCATGGACGATGCGAGCAAACTGGAAACTAAGACAATCATATATTGTGGAGATGCGAGAACAAGGAAGACAGCCACTGTGGGTGAGCACTAGCCATCGAACAACGGAGGAAGATGGCAAAGGGGCCACAAGGGAATTTTACACGATGGAAAATCGGACACCACCTATACTTGATGAGGGTGAGAAGAGTGTATCAATTTATAATTTTGATACATTATTTTCTTGAAAATGATAAATATAGAAAATATAATGGATTGAAATAATATATTTTAAATAAGATCTAACCTCCCAAATAGAACTTATATTAATGTTAGATTGAAAAAAAAAAAAAGAATATGAAAGTAACAAAATCCCAAATAAGGTATTTCTTATAAAATAAGATGTGAATTGCTTATTAAGAGTAGTCAATCCTTTATTAATAGCAGAAAACAAACCTTATTGGAGCTTTTACTTCCTTTCAAGTTCTTTTAGTTTTGTCATTGTCCTTGTATTAATATCTAGAATAACAATATTCCACTTGAAATTTCGTATCAACTTTTCCTATGATGCTTATCTTTTAGGGGGAATTAAACTCAAATTTTATGGAAGATAAATTATCACCATCATTTTCCAAAAATATTAAATTGATATGAAGTATGAAGGTAGGTATATGTAAAATGACGAGTTTGTCCCGTCTTGTCATTAGTAACCAATTGACTTGTCAATCTAAGTGTCTCAATTTATCATTTATGGTATAATAACTTGTCACCCTCTGGCTTGTCAATCGAGTTATAAATTGTGACACATTAACTCATTAATTGAAGCATCTATATAGTCATTGGTTACATCATAACAAGTCTTAACATGACTTGTTATTAGTGGTATATTGAATAGTCATTACTACTACCATAACTTATCATTAGCAAGTTACAAGTTAATTTTATATATTAGTATAGGGTGATAAAAAAGTCGTAATACAGTATATTTTATATATTAGTGAGTGACAGTTGTATTTGGCATAAGATGTAGTATACACATTGATTTTAATAAAAATGAAATTTTCTCCTTAACCCGTGCACATTTATATCTCTGCTTTTTTGGGTACCTAACAACAAAAATTCCTCTTCTTCTAGTGCTTCCACTGTCGGGGTTGAAAATTTTAAAGTAGCTTATAAATCCCTGTCGGAATAAACTGATTCAAATAGGTAGGTTTTTGGGCCAATGAGTATTTTTTTCCCTGTATTTCACTTAATATGCTAAATTTAGAAATTGGAACCACTTAATTTCGATTTTTTTAGAATTAATTATGAATTTTCAAAGTTGGACCATAAATCTGAAAAATGCGCCAGTGAACAGTAACACCGTTTTTAAAAATTTTGAGTTCACATAAAAAGCCTAATATAGTTATCTAAAGCCCAAGAATGGTTCAAAAGTGATATAATATGAGAATATAGGGGGAAAATAGGAGGTATTACATTATACATGTGACATGTACAGGCACACACACATATATATAGATAATAGCTAGCAAAATAAAAATACCTATATTTAGGTTGATTATGGCTGGCTGGTCCTTGTTAGCAAGAAATGACTCCTTAGTTCGTCACAGTCAATCTCACCTGAGATTAGAATCCCAACTAACACACACTTGACTCTAAGAAGTCTTGCTACTTTCAGCACTGAATAATGCGAGTCCCTCGATGTGTAAACAACTCCATCAGGATAAAGCTCCCTCCTATTTGTATGGCAAATGAACAAAGTGATCTTTATATAATATATATATATATATATATTAAAAAAATCATAGAAATTTTTTATAATAACTTTAAGTGTCCTGAATTAAGGTTTATTCAGCACCACAGAGTACCTTTTTCAGCAACATTCAACTTTCTTAGGTATATTTTTAGCAGCAATGGACATCTTAATTGTAGGATATTAAGTGTCACTGAAAAGACATTTTAACTTGCTAAATGAACGAAAAAATTCTGATAAAATACTTTATGATACTGAGTATTACTAAAAAAAATATTTTAGAATGAATCAACTACAATTTTTAGTGCTACTGAAAAGTACACATTGAAGGGTTGCGGATGAAACTTGGTTAGCAAAGGAGAGTCTGATAGACAGAAATGATTCTTGTGCACTATACTAATGTGAATGTACAGTAAATATAATGCAGTACATCTTTATTCCCGAGCACTTGGTATTAAAATTGTTGCTGTTCTTGAAAATCTAGTTCATTAGTACCCAATTAAAATGCCGTGGAGGTTTCCTTCAGTTCCACCATTGGTAACGTAGCCCCAGTACACATTTTTGTCTATTTGCCATAGTTTGGCAAACCAATCAAGTACGCACAGCTCAAATGGATTTGAGTTAAGACAGTAACTGCTTCCAGGAAATGGATCACTAGCATTGTTCAATTGGAAAAGTAGTAATTTCACCAATGCATCGTAGTTGAAGTCCAGATTGGTCGGATAACCTGCGTACATACAGTAAAAACTACTTTTCAGGTATGGCTCAAACTTAGAAACTCAAACTTGTAATAATTGATATTTTCTTCACATTTGAATAATTTTGCATTAGATCCAATTTTGAAACCTTAGTTTCATAGATCCATAACTAAGAGAGATTCGACTAGGCGTTATCAAAACTTCAAGAGATTGATACAACCCTCCATCTTTATTCGGACTTGGCGTCGGCTATGAAACTTAGCCAGAATTTTTAGTTTTATGGGAGGCTGAGTTACATCCATGTCAAACAGATTTTGGAAAGGGTTTATGTCGACTAATACAACCCTCTTCCTGTTTACCTGAACCTGGGACCGGTTTTAAAACATAGACAAAGTTTTTAGTTTTATAGGAGATTGATATATTTTTTCTGCTCACAATATTTTAATCACTTCATTATAAAGGTTGAACGAGATTAAGAATTATTTAACTCAATTTAAATTATAAAATGAAGTAGACATTTTTAGTCCCTGCAGAAATATATAATGAAGTAGTTGAGAGGATACGAAAAATGAAAAATGTAGCTGGATGGCAATACTGCAAAAAGTATTGTGAAAGCAAAACTAAAACAAATTATCCAAGGAATGATCTCTTATGTGAGATATACTGTGGAGATATTGAGCTATGACATTAGCCATGTCTGCCTCATTCACTCCATTGAACTGAGAGATGGTAGGACCAATCATTGTTGAATGTCCATTCTCTTGTGCAGCTTCCTCCATTTTCCTTTCTTCTTCTTGGTCCGGCTTTGTCAGAGCTTAAGTTGAATGGCAAGATTTGTGTTTTTATAAAGGTTTAGTGTGATGTTAACAACTACCGTTGTGTCTACATTAACGAAACGGTCAGAAAACAAGTGGGACTTTAAGGACTGTTAGGTTTAATCCGGTTTGGTTGTCCTTGAGGCCCTAAGTTGCTGTTTACAATCAAGGGAAATTTTCATCCATTAAGCCCCAAGGCTAACGAAGTGAGATCCATGAGCGAGTTCAGACTGGCTAATATTGTCAGATCTTCCTATTTTCTGTTTAGATCAATTATCGTTAGATACTTGGATTTAGGCTAGTTTTTAATTTCTAATGTTGGTATGTGTGTTTTAATGTATTACTGTTTTAAAACCCCCAAGATAGTTTCTTGTCGTATTAATTCAAAAATAGGTTTAATTTGGTTTTGAAATAATATGAAAAATGATGTGTGTGTGTGTGTGTAATGTTTTGTGTGATAAAATGGGTTAAGGTCTTCTATATTTAGAATAGTTGGGAGTATTTTGTTATCTACTCTACCATATTTTTAAAATCTATATATTGAGAGTATGAGATTCCCTATTATACACGCACACGCACAATATATTGAGTTTCATTGAATATTAACGCATAGCAACGGCTCCCCATTACTTATGGTATTTATGGTGCTTATTTGGGGGAAAAAATACTCCCTAGCTTTTCGAATATACAAGACACTACTGGAGAAATGGTTTCTTTGATCCTCTTAATATATACAAGACATTGAAAGGGTTTGTCTCATGTACTAATTAATCTTTTCTAGTTTTAATCTTAATTAATAATAATTTTTTTGAAAAACAAGAAAAGAAATTACCAAGTTTAAAGAATGGTTAAAATGCAATTTTAACAACAAAACTTTTCACTAAAAACGTCCAACAGAATCAGATTTTAAAGGGTATAAAATAGACGTGATGTTTTAAAAGTTGGGCACTTGCCATTGCCACAGACGTCCATCTGTTTCTCTCCTCAGACTGACTGCATTTATTTTCCAACTAGGATGTGTTGTGCGTCCCAATAGTTTTTTTTATAGTTTCTCTGTTCTTTTTCCCTCGTTTGAGGAGGAGAAGCGATATTGAACATTATTCATAGTCTTCATTGGAGAACGCGGTCAACACACAAACTAGCATCCCCCCGTCATTTTTTGTCTATGAATATAATAAACTAATACAACTGCATCATGGTTTGGTGGCCAAGTCTTTTCATCATAGTAAACTAATAGAAAGGTTGCATGGCATCATCGAGCGCGCGCGTGAGACTCAGCCTAAACTGATATGCTTAATCAACAGAGCGGGCTATACATAGTGTTGTGGGCAGGATATAAATTATGGAATAACGTAGTCGACCTTTCAATTACTCTATAACATCGTACTCATCCTATATATTGATGGCAGCATTTATAAATAAACAGTTAATTTGAGTCGTTTCTAATGATACTGTCTTCAACAGCCATGAGGTGACTACCGATGAAGCAAGTTGAGGCACTCCACAAGATTAAATGGATTATTCCTATAAGAATACACAGAGTCATAACTAGTGGAAGGTAATATAACTCAATAAAGCAGAAAAATGCAAGAGGAGAAAGATAGGTTTTGACTGCTAGTTTGCTACTACAAAAGTCGGTGGGTAAGTACAGTAATGAACATGGAGGAAAGATACTGTTGTTCCACGGATTCGACGGAAACAAACATATGGACATTGTATATGTTTGTTAGATTGCCCCACTTTTAAAACATTATATCTATTTTTATATCCTTCAAAATTTAATTATATCATATGTTCATAGTGAAAAAAATATTATTAAAATTGCACCTTGATCCGAAAAAGAACAGGCAGTAAATTTTCTGTTCAATAAATAGATAGTCTTGGGCATGGTAACCGCATTTATTGAGTGGTCTTCAAAATTATGCACTTATATGTCTTGACGTGACTTGTAAGCATATGTAGACACTACTAGAAAATCACATATTAACGAGGAAAAATAGCGACAACATTAATATTCCTTTTTAAATAACCCAATTAGCGAGGAATTTAGCAACAACTGATCCCTCGTCTCCTGCACGCCAAGCGCAGAAGCACCCAAGCTTATAGATTTCAGCCTCACCCACACTTCTCTCAGTTATTTCAGATACTTAAACACTTTCCTTTTCCCAAATCTCGCTCGGCCACTGACCTGACGACGTCTTCTGAAATCCCTAACCCTAACCTTAACCCACAGTCCCACATCCACTCTCAATCTTCCGTTCAGCCACTCCATCTGGTCTCTGTCTGTGTTGTTGTCGAGTTCATGACTTTGAGTTGCGTCTTCTTCATCTCTGTTTGAAGATTCAGCGCTGAAGCTTTCTCTGTTCCTCCATCTCTGTTCATGAATCGTGGGTCGTCAACTCATCATCTTTGTCTTCGCAGGTCAGGTAACTCCATCTCTATTCACTCCATTACTGAAAAATTAATTCTGAGCTGTGGATATATAGAGATGGAAAGTCCGCTGGGTGTCAATGAGATTTGATTCTATCGGCATTTTGTTTTCCAAGGCCCTTGTTAAATTAACTTCGAAGTTCAAAGCAAATCACCTGTTCTCATATATCTGAAGACCAAATCGTGTATATCAATTATATTTAGGGATATTTTTTCATCAATGGCATAATGAAGCTGTTCAAAATTTTGAATTCATCAATGGCATAATGACCCTGTCACTCAGCCAAAAGGTCTGCTGTATTGCTAAACATGAGATATATTTAGCTATCTTAAACCGTCAAGATTGTCAGGAATTTGTTCTAGTGCATCTTTTAAACTTTGGGATCTTCGTATTAGATCATAAATAATATATCTCATACCCTGTCCCCAAGGAAAAAAGAAAAAGTCTCACCCTATTGCAACTTCTTTGTTATGATGTAAAGCAATTCAAGCAATTCTTTGAATTGGACTGGATCATCCATTTGAAATGGGGGGGTGTGTGTGTGTGTGGGGCGAGTATAGGTGCAACTTAAACTTGTGAATATGTGCGTGTGTAAATGTGTGTATTTATGTTTTCAAGTATATTGAATTTTTTACTGCTAAGGAGTGTGTGTGGGGGTGTGTGTGGATCATCTATATTGAATTGGACTGGATCATCCATTTGAAATGGGTGTGTGTGTGTGTGTGTGGGGCGAGTATAGGTGCAACTTAAACTTGTGAATATGTGCGTGTGTAAATGTGTGTATTTATGTTTTCAAGTATATTGAATTTTTTACTTCTAAGGAGTGTGTGTGGGGGTGTGTGTGGATCATCTATATTGAATTGGACTGGATCATCCATTTGAAATGGGGGTGTGTGTGTGTGTGTGTGTGTGGGGCGAGTATAGGTGCAACTTAAACTTGTGAATATGTGCGTGTGTAAATGTGTGTATTTATGTTTTCAAGTATATTGAATTTT
>JANTPZ010146401.1:0-12281 GCA_025593235.1 Vachellia pachyceras
GGCACAACTCGCAAATAAAAGGGTGTTTCTCGTTTGTTCAACATGGCTCCGAGCAGGGCTCATGGTGCAGATGATTGCAGATCTAGCATTGCCTCCTAAGGAGGACTGCAGAATGCGGGTGAGCTTTGAATCTCTGAAAGGAACATGTCCATTTCTCCCCTTGCTGCAATCAAGTTCATTATTTTTAGATGAAGTTCAACCCTCAGATTCACAATATTTCACATATTAATAATGGTATTTTAAGTTTTGCGGCCCAAAAAGAATATGATAAATTGTGGAAATACACGAGTCTCAGGCAGTCATCTGCTATGCCCCAAAATACTGAAGTATTTAGCCACACACTATGAGTAAAAATGAATGCATCAAAATGTGATGAAGTGAACACGATGGAGTGCTTGAGCCCTGCAGTTTAGAGCTTGAAAGAAAATTAAAAAAGCGAACTTAATGTTTCTGGTGAATATGCAGCTCCTTAATTTGTTGTTGCCTGTCAATAATTCCTGCCAGTTTGTGCCCAAGGGCCAAAAAAAAAACATAAAGGTGACCATTTAATCAGATAAATCCTGTGGCACTTGTATTCCTGTGAGCTATCACGGGAAAGTCAACGGAGAGAGATGGAGGGAAAGAACTTTATCCCTCTTTTTTATTCATTTAGCTTAGATATGTGGCACGGGGTGCTCTTAGAATGGTCAATAGTACTGAAATTACAATGTCAGTAGGTGATTATTGAAAGATGCGCCACAAGCATAATAAATCCAACAGCTATCTCATGTGAGCAAGAGAGCCAAGGGCTAAGAGATGATTAATTGTAAGCGCACCAAACAAACCAACATCCCAAGACAAGCCCAAACGAACTACATCTCGAGCCCAAGACTTACAGCTAGGCCTAGAGAAGAGTCTAGAACAGTTTTATCTTTCTTTAAATAGTCAATGTATTGCCACTATTCAAGATAAGAAAGACAATGAATGCAAACACTATTCTTCATAATGTTCCTTGTCTCATGCGTATTACTTTTCAGCTCCATTCTCTAGAATGGTATCAGAGCTTTTAAAAGTCAGCAATGACGGATCCTAACAAAAGCCCTCCTCCTCCCTCGTCTTCCGCCACCTCTGCGTCTTCACTCTCCTCTGCCCCGACCACACCACCTCTTCCTTCAAACTTTTCCCATTTTATTACTGTTAAACTCAACACCGAAAACTATCTCATCTGGAAAGCCCAACTTCTTCCTTTTCTCTATGGCCAAAGATATTTCTGCTTCATTGATGGTTCTAATCCTTCACCTCTACCAAAACTTTCCGATGGCACTCCCAATCCGGCTTACATCAAATGGTTTGAGCAGGATCAGCTCATCCTCTCTCTTCTTATCTCCTCTCTTTCTGAAAAACTCATTGCTCAAGTCATGCGTCACAAAACCTCCAAGACCATGTGGTATGCCCTTGAAACCATGTTCTCCCAACAATCACAAGCCAAATATTTACAACTCCATCAACAACTTACCCAACTCCGGAAGGGTGGAGAATCTGTCTCTGAATATTACCAGCGAGCTACATTTCTTGCAGATTCACTAGCTGCCACTGGCAACCCAATTTCTGATCTTGACTTTAATATTTATCTCCTTGGTGGTCTTGGAACTGACTTTGATTCCATTGTTACATCTCTAACTACCAGACGAGAGGTTCTCACTGCTGAGGAAATCCTCAGCCACTTGCTCACATATGAAGCTCGACAAACTCAAAATCACGCTTCTTCGATTACGGCAAATCCTGCAACCACCTCAGCCGGTCTCTTACCCACACCTACCAGGGGCCGTGGCAACAAGAGTCTTTACTTCAATCGTGGTTTTTCTTCCTCCAGGGGCCGTAATGGTGGTCAATATTCTGGTTATCGTGGAGGTTTCAGTCGTGGTTACCGAGGAGGTCATTACGCTGGTAGCACTCGTGGAATAGGAAGCCGATACTCCCACTCTCTTGGCAACATACACTCCACATCTGGTTTGGACACATGCCAACTTTGCAAAACTCTTGGACATATTGCTGAAATCTGTCCTCACAGATTCGACCACAACTTTCAACCATCCAACTTTGTATCTGCTCACTATTCCTCCTTTTCCCCTACTGTGGATGATGATCTATGGTACCCAGACACTGGAGCTACCAACCATATGACTGCACACATGTCCAATCTCAACATTGAATCAAATCCATACAGTGGCCGTGACTCTGTCTTAATTGGTGATGGTGCTCCTCTTCCTATTCAGCATGCTGGTTCGGGTCACCTCTCTACATCTCATGGCAAATTTCTCCTTACTCAACTCCTTCATGTTCCTGACATTACTAAAAATCTTCTCTCTGTTTATCAATTCTGTGTTGATAACAATGTGTTCTTTGAATTTCATGCTCATTGTTTTTTTGTGAAGGATGCCAAAACAAAGGTGGTAATTCTTCAAGGTCCCAGCCATAACAAACTTTATCCTCTTCAAGGACTTCACTCACCAAAGTCATCTGTTGTTGCTTGCGTTGGAGTCCGTACATCCATTACACAATGGCATAATCGCTTGGGACATCCTTCTCTTCGCACCGTTCATCACATTGTTTCATCTAACTCATTACCAGTCTCTTCATCAGCTGTTCCTCATCTCTGTCCTGCTTGTTGCACATCTAAGAGTCATAGACTACCATCCCCTGTATCACCTCATCGTTCTATTGCTCCTTTTCAGTTGATTTTTTGTGATGTATGGGGTCCATCCCCTGTAGTTTCAGTTGAAGGATATCGCTATTATGTCTGCTTTGTAGATGATTATTCTCGTTTTATGTGGTTCTTCCCTATTAAAACTAAAGATGCTGTTATTTCAATTTTTATCACCTTTCACAAACTTGTGGAGACCTTCTTCAATAGTAAAATTTGCAGTTTCCAATCTGACTGGGGTGGAGAATTTCGCCCTCTCAACAAACTTTCGTCCTCACTAGGCATCCATCACCGCATTACTTGCCCACACACTCACACTCAGAATGGTACAGTTGAGAGGCGTCACCGCACAATTGTTGAAACTGGTCTCGCCTTAATGCATCATGCGTCTGTTCCCCAAAAGTACTGGTCCCATGCATTCTCTACAGCCACTTACCTTTTAAATCGTATACCCACTCCCACTCTCCAACATGTCAGCCCTTTTGAAAAGTTATTTCACTCTAAACCTGATTACCATTTTCTCAAAGTTTTTGGGTCTGCCTGTTGGCCTCACCTACGACCTTATGTGTCCAACAAACTCGAACCACGTTCCACTCTGTGTCTTTTTGGGCTATAGCACAAACCATCTTGGCTACCTTTGCCTAAATCCCAAAACAGGTCGTATATACACATCTAGGGATGTTGTATTTGATGAAAACTATTTTCCATTTCAAACCAATATACCAATCTTGGCCCAACACGACAACTCAACCTCCTCCACTATTCTCCCTTTAATATTACCTTCTTCAACCGTGGGCCCCTCTCACTTACATTCCCCTACCACAAACCCAACTTCACTACCTCCAAGCCCACCTTTACCTTTATCTCCTACTCTCCATACGACTCAGTCCACTTCTCATCACTCCTCAACGTCTCTCTCACCTACCCCATCTTCTTCTTCCACAGATGCGTCTTCTCTCCCTACTGGACCTCCTTCATTACCATCACCTCCACCCATCCATCCCATGATAACTCGTTCTCGATCCCACATCTCAAAACCAAAAATACACACTGATGGTACAATTCCTTGGCCTCCTCCCAGAACTTTCCTTGCCTCTCTCTCACCCCTAATATCTGTTCCCACCTCCGTGACTGAAGCCTTGAAATCCCCTACCTGGAGAAAAGCTATGAGTGAGGAATTTCAAGCACTCCTCAACACTCAAACATGGACTCTAGTTGCTCCTCATCCCACTCAAAATCTTGTTGGCTGTAAATGGATCTTCCGGATCAAATATACTCCGACTGGCGATATTGACCGTTTTAAGGCACGACTTGTCGCCAAAGGCTTTCATCAACTACAGGGTCTTGACTATTCTGAAACTTTCTCCCCTGTAGTCAAACCAGTGATTGTCCGATTACTCCTTTCCATTGCTATTTCCCGTGGTTGGTTTCTCAGACAAATTGATGTTCAAAATGCTTTTCTTCATGGCACTCTTGCTGAAGATGTATACATGACCCAACCTCCTGGTTATATCCATCCAGATTACCCACACTATGTCTGCAAACTTCGCCGTTCCCTATATGGTCTCAAACAGGCTCCACGTGCTTGGTTCTCCTGTTTGAGCTCACGTCTCCTTCAACTTGGGTTTCTTCCCTCAAAGTCTGATCCTTCACTTTTCATCCTCACATCTTCTCGATGCCACCTCTATGTTCTCATTTATGTAAATGACATACTCTTAACTGGGTCCTCTGAGTCTGCCATTACTGACTTAATCCATATCTTGAGTGCTAGTTTTCCTGTTAAAGATCTTGGTCCCTTACATTATTTCTTAGGGATTGAGGTCCAACACACTCCTGATGGTATCCTTCTCTCTCAACAAAGATATATTTTGGATTTATTAAAGAGGACCAATATGATCAATTCTCACCCCATGGCATCTCCCATGGCCGTTAACAGCAAACTCAACAACACTGGACCTTCCTTTTCGGATCCTAAACCTTATAGAAGTGTTGTTGGTAGCCTACAATATCTCTCATTCACTCGCCTAGATCTATCATTTGCTGTCAATCGTGTTTGTCAATTCATGCATGATCCTAAAGACTCTCATTGGTCAGCAGTAAAACGCATTCTTCGGTACCTTTGTGGCACATATCATTATGGTCTCCAGATCAAAAAATCTCAGTCCACAAATTTGTCTTTTGCTGCCTCCTCTCTTCATCCTCTCATTGACCCCCTCACTCCTCTTGATGCTTACTCTGATGCTGACTGGGGGGGTTGTCCCATTGACTCTCGTTCCACTGCTGGGTTTGTTATTTTCTTCGGTCCCAATGCTATTTCATGGAGCTCTAAGAAGCAGGCCACTGTCTCTCGTTCCAGCACTGAAGTAGAGTACCGTTCTCTTGCTAATGCCACCAGCGACCTCATCTGGATTCAGAATCTCCTCAGTGAACTTCAGATCTCCCTTCAAACACCACCAACACTCTATTGTGACAATTTGGGGGCCACCTATCTTGCTGCCAATCCGGTTTTTCATTCAAGGGCGAAACATATTGCTTTGGACTATCATTTTGTTCGTGAACGAATTGCTGCCAAATTGCTTCGGATTACTGTTGTCTCCTCTCATGATCAACTTGCAGATATCTTCACAAAGCCCTTAGCATCAAATCGCTTTCTTTGGCTTCGATCGCGTCTAAATGTCATGCCTGGACCTTTAGACTCGCAGGGGGATGTAAGCGCACCAAACAAACCAACATCCCAAGACAAGCCCAAACGAACTACATCTCGAGCCCAAGACTAAAGAAACACTATGTACAGCTAGGCCTAGAGAAGAGTCTAGAACAGTTTTATCTTTCTTTAAATAGTCAATGTATTGCCACTATTCAAGATAAGAAAGACAATGAATGCAAACACTATTCTTCATAATGTTCCTTGTCTCATGCGTATTACTTTTCGGCTCCATTCTCTAGAATTAATATAGTGAAATACAATTTGCATAAGCCAACCTGAGCTTGCGGATAACAGTTCCAAGGGTGAGTAAACTACGATTTATGTGGCAACCCTCCTTCAACCTTGTTCCAGCAGATGATGTATGGGATGCACGCTCGCTCCCTGCCAGATCAATAAAATTCTGCAACGATAAAACAATAATGATTTAGATTTCTTATTCGTGTGGTTCCACATTTAATCCAAGTATTATTTCTCCTTTGATCGAAGTACATCAGTCATACCACAGAAGCCGCAAGAGAGCTTGATTTGTCATTTCCTAAAAACTCACGTGCAGAACTTTCAATTGTCTGAAAAAACACATTATTTAGGAAAATGTTTAGGCGTTAAACAAAATAACCTAAAGTTCATAACTTAAAAAAAAAGGAAAAAGTATATACCAGTCTGAGAATTTGATGAGATCGGGAGCTTGCTTGATTCAAGGACGTCTCCCCTATTTGCCTTTGAGCTGAAAAATTAAGTCAATTGTGGAGTCATTACGTTGTCAAACTCGAAGCTCTAGCTTGAAAAGTTTCTCTTCCAAGAGACAAAGGATGAAAATCACAAATAAAGAAAATCCAATCGACACATTGCATAAATCAATCAGGCCTTCCTTACTTTCACAGAAAGAAATAAGTTCACTAAAATGGTTCCAATCCCTCAATGTTTCCTCTGTGAGTCTCTCAACAACAGTCCCTCTCTGTTAAATGGAGGCACTGTTAGTTAAAATTACATCATGCAGTAGCCCATCTGAAACAAGCAAAAAAAAAAAAACCAAGAAGAAGAAGACTACCTCTGGATCATCAAGTAATCTGAGTGGGGTACTATCCAAACTAAGGAGGTCCCTTACAGATTCATTATAGATCTCGATTGCAGAGAACTTCAAAACAAATTCTCGACCTTCATGCTGTAAGATTATAAATATTCTAATCAACAGGTGATTCTAAGAAAGGCAAGTTAATGCTGCGGTGTTTATACATATTCCATTTACCTTGTCTATGTAATCATAAATATCCGCTACAGTATACTCAGTTATGCCGCTCATGGTGTATGTCTTTCCGCTGCTCGTTTGTCCATATGCAAAAATGCTTGCTGACATACGAAGAAAGTTTTAATATGCTAGTCCAGGGAAGTTCTGAAGAGGAAAAGCCAGATGGAAGGCACTCACAGTTGATGCCACTGACAACTGAAAGAGCAACTTCTTTAGCTGCTTCTTCGTACACCTGCCTTGTGGAGCAGTCGATCCCAAATACTCTATCTACAACGAAATGAAAGCAAGGCAGAACAGATGAGAGAAGCAAATTTTCATCCCAATCATGAGTCTGATAAATAAAAGTCAGAAATGTTCATACTCGGATTCGGCCAAATCTTGACAATCATCCATGCAATTAAATATATACGCTGCCCTTCTGTCCCCACACACGCACACACACACACAACATGTCCGAGTCCCCCATTTACAAAACAAAATTCCATATGAAAATTTAACTGTTTCCTACCGAATGTATAAGCCGTTGGGTACAGAGACCGGTCGGTAGCTGAAATGTTGTTCCTGTGTATGACCGTCGTGTTATTGATGCATTCCCAATCTGACGCATCATTTCTGGCACGCTCCTTGTCATTCAGAGGCCGAATACGAACTGAAACAAAAATTCTCTCTTCCGCCCCAGTCACTGGCTCCTCCCCACGCATAGAATCCATTTCCCTGCTCTTATCAGCGTATTAACTCCAGTTCCAGCGATGAAATTGTAATTGGCGTACCATTTGTCATCAACTTTTTCTCTACAGCTGCCACAACGCTTCATTCGACATTTCTAGCTGTTTCATAAAGCAATCATGGAACACAGGCCACTCAAACCATTAGCTGCCAATCATTGTCTGTAACAACAAATTCATAAAAAGTTGGCGCTTAATTCGACGATAAACAAGAGGAAACAAATAAATATTATATGGCATTTTTAAATTCACAAATGCAAGAGGAAAATTTAAGTTCTTGAGCAATATCACAATATTCTAATATTTTAGACACCGAAATGCGGTGCTTTCTGTACTCTTGCGGAAATCTTGGAACTTTGCACTTTTAAAGGATGGTCCCCAGCCCATGGAACAGACTGTCAAATTCTTCTTCACATGGAATCTGAAAACTGCTTGCTAATGAAATAAATTCAACAATGGCTTCACCAAAAAACAAATACCGGGACAATGACTTGGGACCAGGGAGACAGATTTTTGGGAGAACATTCTCGTCTAACTTCATGTGCAAAGAAATGCAGGCGGGAGTCTGAATTCTGGAAACGGTTTGCCAGAAAATTGAATGGATGTAATTATGTCATCGAGCATTTTTTGCTGTTTAATTAAGTCTAATAACAATATCCACACAACATTTAACGCGATGTTCCATAAATAGTATACTTATTAGAAAGAGGAGGAAATAAAGATAAAAACTTATCAGAATTAAACTAGAAGTATATTCAAAGCTTACAAATAACCGAGTCAAAATAGTAAAAGTACTATTCAGAACAGGATGAACATTCTGACAAAAATCTTACGTTTTTAAAAAAGGCTCAAATTTAAAATTCAAAGCTCTAAATATCAACTGAAATTAACATTGACAACGAGAACCGCATTCCAAATCTTTACAGAATCAAACATAGCCGGACCAGTAAAACAGCAGCAAAAAAAAGCTCAGCGAATTTTGGCCAGAATTTAGCGCATTGGCAAGGAGCAACAACAGAGGTGATCAACGTCCGAAATAAGAAACGGTAAGGAAATAAATGAACTGAAATTTGAAACACTCATTGACCTCGTGGTGAAAATGCAATCTCAAATTCAAAGCAAGATCATCGGAAGAAGTGAATATGACGTTTAGATACGGACACAAATCGAGAACTGTGGAGCTGCTGCGGCAGAGGAAGAAAACAGCAGGGGGAAAACAAAGAAGCAGGAATGGTGGTTCGCTGTGTTTGTTGGTGGCGTTTATGTGGAGTGGTCGCGCGTTGTTGATGGCTTCAGGCTCCCGGCGACTCGTGAGCTGGGGCTTTTAGATATGTTTGATGTGAGCTGACGAGATGAGAGGTTATGGCGTCTCCTTCTTTGTTAGTTGCATTTCTTCCGCTTCTGCGTTTATTATTAGACTCGCAAACAAAAACTACCGCGCAAAGGGAGACTCTGGTAGAATTTAATTACCACACCCTGAAATGACCAATCTGCCCACCCCTTTATTCCTAATTTGCATGGAGCCCTTATTTAATCCTTACTAAAGATAGTTGATCAGATTTCCATATTTAAATTTTTTGACATGGTTATTTATTAAATGACAATTATTTTCAAAAATGGTAATTAAGATATTATTTTTTATTTTTTAATTTTATACCCACTAAAATAATCTTTTATAAAAATATAAACTTTTAAAAATTAAATTTGAATGCTTCATGTCTAATTAACTCTCTACTAAATAATTTTGCCTAGTAGCTAGTAAGTAACTAGTTAAATGGCGGGGCGCTCCTTTTTGCTTTCGCTGTTGTGTCCTCTGCAGAAGAAAGCTTTCCAGTTCCACCTTGGAAACATATCAAAAGTTAGTTGGCACTATTAAAAGTAAACTTAATTCCTTCATGTTAATAAATTAAATTAATTGTTGTTAAATCTATATATGCATGGTATATAGGTTTTTTTAATGCTGGCTAGTTAAAATTTAAAATAAACTTATTTTGTTTGTTAAATATACATGTCATTCTATATGTGTACTTACTCCAACACTAATCAGTCCTTCGGGTTCTGTTTATGCAGTGAATTGATAGTTTGGCTTTGGATTACTAAAAACGATTCTTATTTTATCATTTGATCAAATTAAATTTCCTTCAAATAGTAATAATAGTCTCGATTTACTACCATATTAGTAACTTGGAGTGAATGAAAAAGAGATGTGATTTTTAAGAGTAGCTATAAATATCAAAGTCATGAGTCCGAAGTTTGCTGTCAACGTTTGAAAAGAAATATAATATTCAGATGTGTCGCATGGAAACCATTTTAATGGCTCCGTTTGGATAATCCGTTTAAAAAACGGACACAGATTCCGAGACAGTTTATGTGAGAGGAAAAATGTCTCGGTAAATGCACCCGTTATGCAAACGGGCAAAATAAACAGAACCATTATAACCGACAAAAGCAAATTAAAAGCAAATAATCTGTGAGGGTATATAAAGTGAGATGAATTGAAATAGGTAGGGGGTTGCTTGACACAAATCTGTGCCTGCGTGTGACTGACATGATAACTCATTATAAAGTGACTGCTGGGGGTTGAAAACTAAGGGATCGTCTTCAATACTTGATGGTGAAGCTGGAACAATAATAAATTAACAATGGAGGAGTGAATCTACCTCCCACGCCATCATGCTAACCAATCACGTTGGGTTCGTTTGGGAACGTGACAGAGAAGTATTTTTACGTATGTCAAGGTAAATATATAAAAGAGATTATCTCATTTTACGAAAAAAAACAGTATTAAATGTACATTTGGATCCTCTAAACGTTGAGTCAAAGAGGCTCATTATAGCTTGCTATGTGTTGTGTCTGAAAAACTTCTCGTATCAATAGGAGATAGTATAGTTGATCTCATTTGTAATTTTAAGGTGTCTGCCTTTATAAATCTAAAAGGGGGTAATTAAAATTCAAAATCAATATATTTCTACATCTTGTTAATTTACTTCAAGCTTATCTCTCTAAAGTACTTGATGGGGGGGGGAGAGAGAGAGGGAGGGAGTTTTTTTTTTGGACCACCATAGAAAAACAGAGGGGACAAAGGAAAAAGGGTGTGATCTAGCAAGGTGGGGGACCTTTTGACCAGAAGAAGCAAAGGGGAAGGGCATGTGCATGTGAGCTGGGAGACTGAAGCTCAACCACATTTGTCCTTTGCCAGGCCATACATATGTCCATGAAACAATCCATCCTCACATTCACATGTACTAGCTAACTCCCTTATTTAATACAATAGCCATTTGATTTTTGAATTGATAAAAACAGTTAAATAAATCACTTAATAAAAATATACATTTTAAAATGTTTATATGTACTATTAGATTATATATTAATTTATAAGTTAGGCAAATTAATTAAAAAATGATAAATATATTTGTTAATTTACTTTCTTAGCATTCAAAAAATAAATCAACTAGTTATTATATTAAAGAATGGGTTGTGTGCGATTGCGCGTATCTATATATATTTGAAACCTTTCACTGAAAAACTTGCATTCCTTCTGTTTTGGACATTTCCCTGCATTCTCTAATAAATTCATGCATGCTTCCATGTGCATATGCCACTTCTCTTTCCCTTGATTTGTTTATTTTTTGGTTTATTCAATTGAATATGCCGGCTAGCTACAGTCGACAGTGAATTTTGTAAAATTAGACACATATATTGGCTTTGTTTGGTAAGGCCGTTGGGAAAACGGACACAGATTCCGAGGTACTTTATGTGAGAGGAATTTTGTCTCGGTAAGAGTGTCCGTTGGCCAAACGGCCAAACCAAACGCAGCTATTATGGGGGTGTTTTAACAACCAACACATGCACCGATAAACAAGTGAAAACAACGAATATAATATATATATATATAGGCATTAGATGGTAGTAATATTTTAATAATCAATTGCACATATTTTAATGTAAGATATCGATATGCAGTATCTCATGATACGCCGCGAGAAGCCAATATGTTTCGAAACAGGTCACAAGAGTACTGTCAGCACTCGACAAAGACTGCGAACCAGAGATGTCACCTACGCTTCTTGATTGAAATCCAACGAGATAGCTAACTAGTAATGCATAATACACACACACACACACTCTTTATATTCTTTGTCGTCTCTCTCAGCACTGCCAATCATTATTAATTGCATGAATCTGTGTTATGCGACTAATTATTCATGCCGCTGCTATATATATACATACTATTCACTCATCAGAAGCCACGTTATTTCTGGACCAGGGTATGGGAAATGATCAATTAGTGGAGCCCATCGAAACTCATGCAAACCTGCTAAAGCTATTGTTTTATTATTAAAAAGAGTGTTACTACATAAACAACTGATCTTTTGTTCTCTGCAAGATATCTGATACAGTAACCAAATTCAATTTAAACGCTGTGATGTCTAACTGAGAGTCAATAACGTCCCAGTATAATCTTTTACATTCCACAAGAAACAGCTCCTTCACATTTATGTATGGCCTTGATTTCTTGCTCTTGTTTGTTCTTCCGAAAAAAACTATACGACTTCTAGCCGCATAAACGGAGACTAGATCATTTAGGTTTTTTTAATTCAATTTTTTTTTGTGGAAAAACGGAGACTAGATCTATAACTCTGCTCTTAAAGAAGCTCTTAATTAAAAGTGGAAGGAAAGCGCTTTGTTTTAATACAAAGTTGAGTAGCGAGAAAGGAGCAGATCACATGTTTAAATGCTAGCTTGTGTCCCACAGATTCCTTGGAACTGATGCATCACCATTAATGGGGTCCATAGGGCCTCCTCTCTTTCCGAAGACAGCCTTGGCAGTCCCACTAGTGTGTGTTTGAAGCTCTCAACTTTACGTGTGCAATATAAAAAGTCTAACAAGCTTGCTCGTCAGATCCAACTTCCAAGAGC
>JANTPZ010146402.1:0-15168 GCA_025593235.1 Vachellia pachyceras
AAAATATTACATTTATTATATTATTAAATTAAAATTATAATGTGAGTATGCTTTGTCAGCGTTTTAATGTACAGTCATCAATTAAATTTGATGAGTCATCAATTTCCGTTCAAAGAGACTAACGGTGTTAAGTTTGAGGGACTAAAAGTGTACTTTTCAAACTTAAAGGATTAAAGTGAAACCTAATGCAAACATAAAGGACTAAAAGTATACTTTAGCCTTAATATTTTCATGTGAATACACATTTTTAACTTTAATTTTTTATGTATTAATTTTGTTCTCATGTTTAGATTATATTAAATAGAAATAAAGTTGAAAAGTTGTTGAATTTTAAGATAAAATTAATGAATTTTAAGATTTTTCTTGATCTGTGTGAAACATACTAGAAGTAACTTATAAATAGAATCAGATGAATATCAAATAGAAATAAAGTTACAAAGTTGTTGCTTTTTAATGTATGATTAATGGAGTTTGAGATTTTTCTTGATTTACGCAAAATATATGGTTAATTGTGACTTATAATTAGGATGAGTACACTACTTTAATTAAAATTTTTGTTAATGAAAAATAAATTAATTTCAAAATAATAATAAAAAGTAATCTTTGGACGAAACGCAGTCCATTCAAATATTTTTTTTTTGGCCAACACAGTCCATTCAAATATTAAATACTCTGAGTAAAGTAGGTATATAACATAAATTATGTAATTGTGATGCAACATCAATGAATGCTATGCATGGTTGTGTGTATTTTCATTATACGTATCTGGATTGGTTTTTTATTTCTTTAAGGCCCTTTTAGCTGTTCAATGCCAAAGTATGAAGGAGCAATTTGAAAATGAATGTTAGTACATGTATTTGTTTAATAATAATTAACAGCTTTTATTTTTATCATCTATTATCTTTTGAGAGAATTGAGGATAAATTCCCATTTATAAATTAATTAAATAATGAGATATGCCATTATATACTTGTTGGAACTCAATTGCATATCGAAAATATCAATTGCATAATTTAAAAAATCTCATTATATAATTAATTTGCCAATAAAGAGATTGTCCCTAATTCTCGTTATCTTTGAGTTATTTTATATATTAAACAATTTAAAAATAAATTTGTCGACCGAAATCCTCCATAGTCATTCTCTTTCACTAGAGACAAATTGGTAACATTCATCCATTAAATATATACTTTTATATAAAATCCATTAGATATATACAAATGTACATGGACATGCAAATGTGTACCTTTTTAATAAAATAATAATCCATTATATTATTAAAAAAAAGTTAGTCCAGAACACACCCACACAATCGTACCTCATGGAATTGTAAAAAAATATAAATTTTTAGGGTTAGTATAATATCATATCACCAAATTTTCATAGATTTTAGTTTTGGTCTCAGTAAATTTTAAATTATGGTTTTAACCATATTGTTTTATAAGAATTTAAATGTTTAATATCATTAATTATACTGTTAAGTATATGAACAAAATTCAAACTCATTAAAAGTAAAGGGATCAAATCCGAAATTGGTCAAAAGCATATAGTTTAAAAGATTTTGGTTTTGATACCTTACTTTTAACATTTTTGATTTTGATTCTACAACGGTGATATTTAACACCGTTAACAATCTAAGTTCATATAAAAGTATACAGACCAACACTATATATTTAAAATTTGAAGGATTAAAAATCAAAATTCAAGCAAATATGGTGGATTAAAAGTTACATGAACTCAAATTTTTACGAATAAGTTAAAGTTGTGAACTATATATTTTCATATAAAATTATTTATGTATTTTGATGTAAAATTATCATAATTTTATGGTATATGATTTTTTTTAATTTATCATCCTAAAATTTCTTCTTTCTCTTTTTTGATTTGTTGAACTTTTAAAGCTGATGTTATCTAAAATGTAATAATTTTCGTTAAAAATGTAATTTTTGCCATCTTAAATTACTAGTAATGTATTTTCAGTTTCTTAAATCCTATAAGAAATTCATAGTGAAAGTAAAATTTCATAACATATAAAATATGGCACTTTTATAATTAATTTAATGTAATTTTCACATTTTATATATTTTCTTCTTTGTCATTAACGTATCAATGGACAACAGTAAGGGAAAAAAATATAACTCTAGTAATTTTAAATTCACATGATATGAAATTATTAAAGTAAAATAATTTAAACAAAGAATTGTTTTTAAATAACGGTTTTTAACGTCTGCTGCAACTGCTGTCCATATCTTGTCTAATTACTTTCACAAACAACATTATACAATAATTTTAGAAAAAATAGTAATGATAAAATAGGACTGGTTAATTATGAGCCAATCGTGAAATAATATAGCAAGAATGCACCAAATTTTTTTAAATGCCTAAAATTTGATTATTTATAATATGCTTATCATCACTCATAATATGAATTTTGTTGAATTTAAATTACAATAAAATAATACGAAATTTGACAAATTCCAACCCGCCGGTAAATAGGTCTTTCCAAACTGATCCACGGACATCCTACAAGCTATACTTAAGCTGATATGTTACAAAACAAGCTTTTACAAATTAGGTTTAGACTAAAAAAATGTTGTTTGTTTGAGAAACTCTCAAAAGCACTTATAAAAGCACTTTCAATTAAGTTAATGGGCTTGTATGTTGGAGCGTTTGAAAAGGTCAAACGCACGTTCAACAGTGTTTTTCGTAAAACAAGATAATATCCTTCACATATTTATCTTGGTTTACTTAAAAGTACTTCTCTACCGTGTTTTTAAACTGGTACAATGTAAAACTCATCTTACCTATTTATTTAAAACTCCATTAAATTACTTAAAATAAGTTAATCCAAGCACTCAATCAACAACTTTTTTATTTAAAAAATAGAAGCAGCAAAGTCTACAAAGACAAGTCTAGTAGCCTAGTGGACTGGTTCTCATACCAAAAATCTAGCCCAATCAAATTTCAAACTAGACTATATACTTAGACTGGTTTAGTTTGGTGAGAGATTAGTAAATTATTCTCATATCAAAGTGGATATTCAAGCTTGGTTCTTTTAAACCACTTCTTTATAATGCAGATAACATATTTATGGAAAAGATTATTGGGCACACCAACTGTGAAACAAACATAATATCTAGATCTTGCTGAACTTTTCAACAGTATCTTACGCAAATACACTACCAGAAAAATGACATTTAGCGACGTAAAAATCCATCACTAAATGACTAGTTTTCTTCAGACAATTTCCATTTAACGAGTGAAAATATTAGCGACCATCATTTTAACGACGGAAAATAGCCATTTAACGATGGATTTTTCTGTCGTTAGATAGCATTTTTCTAGTAGTGATAGAAGATGTGGTGTTTCCTTTGTAATTCATTGGCTTGATCAAGCCACCATGTAAATTTACTTTTCTGTTGCAGAAGAGGACAAGATCTTTAATAATACTGGTTCGACCATTATAATTCATATAGTTAAAAGCATAAATGTGTTATTCTATGTCATTCCTGAATATATGCATATATGTGTGTGTGTATATTTATTCATGGTCGATGGCTTTTTCTTAGATTATTAGATCCTCTTTATTTTCTTATGAGATTATATTGCTACAACTTGTGATATCAGTCAAGCAAGTTGCTCAAGCGGAGAGTCAAAAAAAAAAAAAAATGATTTGTAAAACTACGTTCAAATTACATTGCACATGTCGAGACAAAATTCTTTTCACATACTTATCTAGGAATCCGTAAAATCATTCTACTAACGGATCCCCAAACATATTACTTTTATATATATATATATATTATGGCATTTCTCCCATTGTTTTCTTCAGTTTAGATTTACTAATAGTTAATCCTTGTTCATATATATATTGCTAACCTATTTTCTTTGTCGGTCTTTAATATTATTGCCTTTACGGTGTACTTTAACTTTTGTTATTAATGTCATTTGCCGCCAAACACTGGCATTGCTCTAAGGGAAATTAAATATTGATATCGGAATAACAGGACATGCCCTTCATTTGAAAGTAGAATTCAGAACACTGCTTTCTACTCTAGATTACAATTTTTGTTGTTTATTTCTTTGTTTTTTTTGGGTTCTTGTTTTTATATATTTAGAATAGTTTTATAATATTGCTTTTAAAAACTGGTTTTGAAAAGAAAAAAAACCAGAAAAAATCGGTTTGGGTAATTATTTAAATATATGCATTTGAAAAAAAACAAAAAATAAACAACAATAAAACATGTAAAAGTTGTTTTTTGAGTTCTAAAAAACACTTGATTAAAAACTATCAATCATACAATTTTTACACTTTTTATTTTTAAAACAAAAAGTTGCTCCAAAAAAAATACAGGGCCATAATTTCCTGGTGATCTAAGAGATATTCATTAATTAATTGCCATAAGAACATAAAGCAAGCTGGTCAGTGTTTCGTCAGGTGTAGCCATCATCGCCAACCATCTGGCCTGGAATTAAGTAAATTGAGTCAAATCCCTCATTTTATCTAGTTATGCTTGCTGACAGGGACATACCATATCGGTTTCAGTCAAAGAAGAAGATGCCATACCTTTGTTAAAGTTGCAACATTTTGGTTTACCAGTCAAAAAGAAGAAGATAGCTCCTCTGCAGCTTTCAATGTCTTAATTAAGCGATCCTGATGTATTCATAAAGGAAAAAGATTAAGCTAAGCAAAAGGATAACTAAGTTACACATACATGCTTAACATTCTGTTACGAAGTGTGTTTGTGTGTTAAAGAAAGAGTTGCTTGAAATATTTGTTGGAATATTTTAAATGAAGTGATGTTTGTTGAAAAGTTATATCCTTATAAATTAAGAAATTCAATTATGTTACTTCAAGAATTAACATGTAAGATCAATGGATATGACAAATGGTGAAGACTCTTTAATTGAAGAGCCATATTGGTTCAAGAGATACCATTTCAAAGTATCTCGTCATTGTCTATAAATACTCTCACTATCACTCTATTTGTTAATATTAGGGGTGTGTAAAAACTTGGTGGTCCAGTCTAGTCCAGTCCAACTTGAGAAGGAGGAAGGTAGAGGAGACATTTGAAGAAGACATATTGGAAGTATGCTCAATGAAGATCTATGCAATTTCCCAGATAGAGCTGAGTTGGAAGGGTGTTTTGCCACATCAGACTAAGTTATAGATAAAAAGGATAATGATATAAAAATGAAAAGATGAGAGATTGAATAATAGACAAGTCAAAAGTTCAAAAGCTGAATCACATAACGTTATAGTTGAAATATTGAGTTATAGGTGAGTTAAAAATTGAAGGATTAAAAGATTAATTTTCCCAACTTATTTTGTTCAATGAGCTCGCTAGTCAGCAAATAAACTTGCGAAGGTAGTTTGCTATTTGAAATTTTGAATAAGGTGAAGCATCACCATTCAAAAGTATGAGCTTTATCCAAAAATGTAGGTTTCTTCCTCTTAGCATAGATCTGACCTAAGGTCTCAGTTACGACAGGCTCTACACTCTCATGTGCTTAAGATTTTGTTTTGTGGATTGCTAAAAATAATAACAAGCCAAACCATGAAGGAGAACATCTAATAAACTATGCACTGAGGAGCTCTTGGTTCCATGATCAGTTAGCATTTCCTTGAATCATCAGGTATAGAAGTTACTTCTTGGATCTTTAATCATTTAAAAAATGGCAGATGATTTGATGATTGTATAAGTAAGATTATGTGATAAAATGTTAGAGGAGAAAATGTTTCTGATGTTCTATTCTCAATTTATACACTTGTGTTTCATCTAGAGTAATCTTAGAGTAATAAATATGACTCCTAACTCTCAACTAATTATTAATAAGACTAAACTACTAACTAATTACATAATTACATTATTTAACACTCTCCCTCAAGTTGGAGAGTGCGATATTATACATTCCCAGCTTGGAAACTAAGTACTGATAGTATTCACTAGACAATCCCTTTGAGATAGAATATCTGCCAATTGATCTCTTGATGGAACAGACGGCGTACATATAAGACCACTTTTCAATATTAATAGCTGACTTGTCACACTAGAGCTTCATTGGACCTTCCCATTCAGATCTGATAGAATAATTTTAATCCACAATAATTCAAAAATTCCAAGTGCCATGACTCTAAACTCTCAGCATTGGATCTAGATACCACATTCTGCTTTTTGTTTATTCATGTAATGAGATTTGAACCAAGAAAGGTAGAATAACCTGTTGACAAGAGGATTCCTCGTTAACAGGAGGATCTTTTGATGGTTCACGAGGCTTTTGATTTGATTTTTGCTTGGGAGGCTGATTTTGTTCTACGGGTTCACAATCCAACTTTCTGGTTTCAGCTGGGAGGTAAAGAGTATACTTCTGTTGAGATACAAAGATACCGTGTTTAGATTGAGCAACTTCAATGCCAAAAAAAAAAAAAAATTTGAGCCTTGCTAAATCTTCAATCGCAAATTCTTTCATTAACTATGTCTGTAGAGAATTGATGCCTTCCATATACTCTCCTATCATAAATGATGGGGGTGTTTGGCAAAGCGTTCAAACAACCTAAAAGCACGTTCAACAGTGTTTTTCCGCAAAACGAGATAATCTCCTTCACACATTTACCTCGTAAATGGTAAAAGAACTTCTCCACCTCTTTTCCAAACGGACCCGATATCATCAACATGGACAACTAAGATTGTCCCTCCCCCTAAAGTTGAATGTTTGATAAACAAAGTATGCTCACCTTGGCTCTGTTTGTATCCCATGAGAACCATGGATTTTGTAAACCTCCCATACCATGCCCATGGTGACTGTTTCAAGCCATAAAGTGCCTTTCTAAGTTTGTATATTGCACCAGGAGCAAGTTGAGAGTAAAAAGCAGTTGGAACCTCTATATAAATCTCCTCCTTTAAGTCACCATGCAAAAATGCACTTTTTATACATCAAACTGCAATATCCTCCTGTCATGAGTAGCAGCCACCATTATGGAAGGTATTCATCTTTGCAAGCAAAGCAAAAGTTTCTTCATGGTCTGAATATACCCTCTAGCAGCCAACCCAGCTTTATACAAGTCTAAAGTGCCATCAGAATTGTATTTGGGTGTGAAGACCCATTTGCCTATCTAATCTTCCCCTTGGGTGATTGAACAAGATCCCATGTTTTGTTGTTCTTTAGGGCTTCCCTTTCAACTTTCATTGCTTTAACTTAAATTATCATCTCCTAATGTCTCATATAATGTTTTTGGTATTGAAATGGATTGGAGATTGGTGAGAAATGTTCTGCGGCCGCAAGATAACTTATCATATGAAAGATATGAAGATAAAGGATACAAGGGATGTTTCCCACAGCTTCGAACCCCTTTTTTCGAGGCAATGGGCAGATCAAAATTATTAGTAGGAACATCATGACTCTTAGAATTATCAGTAGAAGATGGAGTTACCACAATATTTTCAAGAGTGACTTCTGATGTTTAACCAATTTTAACCAACTTTTTTATCAACATGATTTGGTCAAATGTTGCATATAAAAAGAAACGGATGGAGTATATGATAACAACTCAAAATATATCTAAACTCAACCTTAATACTAGCCTCCCCCATCTATGTTCAGCCTCTGCACAGTCCCATGTTCCATCAAACAATAAGTAAATGATAGTGAAAGAGGAAAGCCTTGAGGTACGAGACACAGCTACTCCTGCATGACTCAAGCAGCAAAGATCCAAAGAAACCAATTGATCTGGCAACTTCACCATTACCTTTCAACACTGACCATTGTGACTTACAATGAAATATCCTCAAGCACAACACAAATGGAAAAATCAAGATTTATATTTTTAATGGGTTTTTTCTTGCAGGAAGACTTACCCCTCAATTTATCCTTGAGAAAAGGATACAAGTGAGGTCTGCCAAGTTCTCCACTAGGCTCCTTCCCAAGTATTGCCAATAAAACAAATCAAAAGGAGAGTGCATGTCCTTCAAAACCCTTCTCAATGTATTGTCTTGCCATGTAGGTTCTGCATCATTATTTTTCTCAACTACCTCCAAGACAACAACTTCATATTGCAGGAAAATTCACTCAAGTAATACATTTCACAAACTAAAATTTGGTTTAGTTATATATTCTCATCCAAAATAATATTACTTAAATATTAGTTAGGAATTTTTCATTTTTCTCAAGAAGGATGCTAATAAACTATTCAAAGAAATATTACATAAGATCAAAATGCTTTTCTAGATTTTTAAATATTCACATGAATTATTTCACAAGATGTATCTGTATCATACGAAACTGATAAAAAGTAATTAACAAAAAGCAAAGGATATTGAATATAAATTTAAAAGCTTTCATTCCCACCCTAAAAAAAGCATTTTAAGAAATAAAAAGATGCCTACTTCATATACAGCACAATATTTTGAATGGCAAATTGCTGAAAGGGCTTAGCATTCATTACACAAGTTCTTTGGAAGAACATCACGATGACACATTTTTCTATTCTTTTCTTTTTATCTAAGATAAAATGATATCAGATAAAAAAACTAGTTTTCCAAGTTACGTATAGTTTGAACACCAATAGAAGAACTAATATTGTTGCCAGAGCTTACTTAGTATATCTAATATTGAATAAAAGGAAAATATCATGTGAATGGGGTCTTTATGGTATTCCGTAGCTAGCTGTTAGTTCATATCATTGGGGGGTGTTGTAGAAAGACATGGATGGAATAAGTGAGATTTGGGGAGAGTTATTTGTGCCTACAGAAGACTTACACTTTGTTGGAGGGTTTTTCTATTAAATAATACCTATTTCGGTTGTTGTGTTCCATTAAAAAATACATAAGAAAACAAGACAAAGAAATACTCCTAACAACGGTGAAAGAGAAATCATAAAGCAATGCCAAAGTCTCCTGCCAAGTGATGGTCAACGAGAGTGAGGATTGAGTAGGCATACAAATGAAGCATTTCTTCACACCATAAATAGTAAGAGGCACTTTGGAATCAGCTTCTATAAGACCAGATATGTATCCAGAATAAAAAGGCTTTTAAAAACTTGGAATGGAAAGCAAGGCCTCCAGAATGATTTCTCCATAAGAATTCTTCTAGAGGAGTACCCCTATAACAGATGATTCCATGACAATAGTGCTTATTCAATTTTTTTTTTTGGTATCTATAAAGGATAACATCCCAGCCCGCAGTAATAAGAGAGATTAAGGGATCAGATAAAATTTAGATTTAACCATACAATGAAGAAATTCATTAACTCAAAAAACCTAGAGAAAAACAATTTAAACACCATCACCATCCATATATCCAGTCCTGCCTCGTATAAGGCATGGTAATGTCTTTCTGCTTCAATGACTTCACAAACACATAAGCCTCTCAAAAACCAACAAGAACTTGAGAAACATTAAGTATTGACTTGAACATGGTATGACAGAAAATTCAAGCCTCTAATTATAACTTAAACAACTTAAAGGAAAGGACATAAATAAAGCAGCAAATACTTTTGCCCATCATACAGTCTCGTGACATTACAACTATAGAAAGATAGAAATATTAAGTAGAGGTTGCGATTTCAAATCTTATATGGCTCATGATATGGCAGGAAAATCAAACGATATAAAATATATAAGAAGCTGCATTATTTACAAGCTATAAATGGTGCAGCTCCTATCAGATTATATGTCATCCTTTTACTCTCAATTTTTCTTCACAAATTTCATTAAGATCAATATTCACTTTTACTTTACTCCTTCAATAACTCTGCTATACCATCAACAAATATTGCTATAGTGGTGAGGAGCCTCAATGTTGTCAGTCTATTTCTGTCAGTGTAACCATAATAATATGGTGAGACCCAAAAATAATTTTCTTACCTAAATTTACATAGAAAAATCAGCAGATGACATGGGAAATACTGAAACATAAGGAATTAGGTCCGTGCAAATAAAATCTGATTTGCTCAGCTAGGAAGACAAGGATGACAAGTGGGGCCTTATGCTCTTGGAAACACAATCCTCATTCAATTCCTTGGACAATCTTCTAATAAGAATGCTCGCCAATAAGGAGAGAATGCAACGGAATATGACTCAAGATGCCATTTGCGGAGTCTAGAGAACTAAAGATGAAAATATTAATCATATCGTCAAATGATGCCCCTTTGCCTCACCCGACATAATATTGATCCTGATTTCTTCATTGCTTCTTTAACTCGATGGCTGACTACCAATCTCAATCTGAGCAGCAATTATTAAGCTGGAAACTATGGCATGTCATAAACAAAACACTCTTTTCTGGTTAGTCTTACCTCCCAAGGGGTTGGCTACTGAAGTTTTAGATCTGGTACAGCACACGAAGGGCTACCGAAATAACCAACCTCTTGAATCGTAGAGCTAACAATAGTTCTCTTCTTTTTTTCTGCATAGATGCCATTGCAGCCTTTTTGTAAACCAATTACTGCTTTTCCGTAATTCTTTTGACTAAAGAATTCACACTTTTTGATCTGGAAAAAAAAAATTCTCCTTTGCTTGGATTGAAAGATAGTCAAGATCTCATTCCTATGTATATGTCAGGTCAAAAACATTTCGTATACATATGAAATTATTATGTCATGAATGTGTGTGCGTCTAATTATTATGGGGTGTTGGGATATGAGCCACCTTTGATGGATTAGGCCCAAGTCCATGGGCTAGATCAAATGCGTAAACATGGACCCTAGTGGGAAGTTATAAGAGGGGGGAAGTGGTTCTCCAAAGGCGACAGACATAACATACAGAGAAAACAAGTCTTCTCCCTTCCCTTTTCTCTTGTAGAGAATCTAGTCATCTCTTCTCCTCTTGCCTTCGGTGTTTTTTGCTGTGTCTTATATTCGGATACATACTTGTGATCCAAATTTCACGTGGGTATCTGCAGATTCGTAATTCAGCATCTTCAGGTACGCCCGAAATCCTTCAGTGGTATCAGAGCTTTTAGGTTCCTGAGGCATTTCTCTTCCGCATACATATGATTTTTACTAGTTTAATCATAAAATTTTGAGTGTATGATTAAAGTATGTCCATTACTGTGATCTCTTGCTTACCATACATGTTCTATGGCATTTACTTATTGTTCATGAATTTCCGCAAGCATGTTCATAGAGATCTGCAGTTTAGGTATACTATTTATTTCCCGTAAGCATGCCGTTTTGTTTTTCAATTAAGACTTCAAGCATGTTTGTGATTTTCTATATACATGTGGTATGAAACCATATAGCCTCTGTCTCGAAACAAAGAAAACGAAAAACAAAACGGGAAAGCGAACCCGAAAATGTAGATCTAAATTTGGGTCCTCATAAAATATGCGTTTTAGGTTTAGAAAAATTATCCATAGTGTAGAGCTCTTCGAGACAAGAATGTGGACACAAAGAACGCGCAAAACGGAAACCGGATGACGGAGTTACGGAGGAAAAACGAGTTACGAATTCCATCACGTTTTTTGGAAAAGGAGAAAGAATTAGGCTCCAAAAGTAGTCCCATGGTGTATATCTCGTCGAAACGATGAAATGGACACCTAGAACGCAAAAAACGGACTCCGGACGGCGAAGATATGGACGAAAAACGCATTGGATGAATAGTAACATCGGGGAACAGTGCGCGGCGGAAAACCGGGTCGGGTAACCCGACAGTGGAAAATTTTTTCGGATTATTTAAATACTTTTTGGTTATTTGATCCGTAAAAGACACCCCAGCCCGCGTGGTCAGGCGACCATTTCGCAACGCCGAGGTCGAAGGTTCAAATTTGGCCTGGACCATTTCAAAATTGTTTTTTAATTAAAAAACAAAAAAAAAGGCCGCGACGGCTGAGGGGGAGTGGAACCGGGTTGAGGCACGGGTTGAAACCGGGTAGGTTAACCCGAACCAAATGGGATTGGGCCGTAGGCGGCCCAGTCAGGGAAAAAAAAGCAAAAAAAAAAATTTTTGGGCCACCGAGGGCCCAAACCACAAAAAAAATTTGGATTGGGCCAGAGAGGCCCAGTCCGAGGAAAAAAAATTTTCTGGGCCAAGCAGGGCCCAGACGAAAATATTTTTTTAATAATAATAATAAAAAAAATATAATAACGCCACGTGGCGCGTGAGGCCGCGTGGCAAGTCCATTTGACACAGGGACCAACCACCCGACTCGTCACGGCGCGTGTTCGGAAAGGAGGCCGGGAAGGCGGCGCGTGGACTACACGAGCCACGCCCGAGAGTGGGACTGTCCCATTTTTTGAATTTTTCAGTATTTAATCTTCTCAAGGCGCGTGATAGCGTGTGAGACCTCCAAATGAGACATGGTTTATTCCTAAAAATCCTAAAATTCAAGAGCTTCATTTTGATATATAATTTGCATATTTTTTAATTCAAGTCAGGATCTGTTTTTGACGAAAATCAGTGTTTACTTAAGGATTTGTTGAAAATTTTTTAACTTATTAATTTTAAATCCATTTTTCTTGAAAAATAATGGTACAAGAGCTTCAGATAGCACTGAAACACAGTCTTACGGACCAGTGTACATTGAATATGTTGATAAACATGTTCATAACGAGGATCCTGAATTTAAAACAACAAAAAAAAGAATTTGAAGAGGATTTTAAGGAGAAACCGTTTGAAAATGATATCTTGAGGAAGACCCTAAAGAGGATCCAAGAGGGGTCCTGATTGGGACTTTGAGGGAGGTTAAGAGGAACCTCAAGAGGTCTACTTCGACCCAAGTCCTAAGTCCTCGTTCTTATTCAATTTAAAGCTTTGAGATTTTGATGAAGAGGTCGAACAACCCTTCTCCCCTGCTATGGCATGCAATGAGAACAGCCATGGTCAAGAATATAAAATCAAATTTGACATCGTTATGAACTATGTCAACAGTATAACTAATAATGAAACTGCAGAATTATATGTGAATGTCATGATTAAAGTGTGCACGCCCAGCAGTTAGAGCTGCAGGCATATTCACATTATCAACCATGTGGGTTGTTGCAGTAAAGAGAACAACGAAACTTATGCTGAACAAGAACCAATACTTTAAAAGACTGAGAAAATAAATAGTCAATAATTGTATTGGAAATATCTAAAGACGTATTGTACTTTAGATTTATGTGTTTACCCTCTATGTTTAGTTAACATATTTAGAAAATGATTTGGTGTGTGATTGTGATTAAATGCATTGTAAAAAGTGACATGTTTAGTTTATGTGAATTGTTGTGAAATCGTCATTATTATTCACATGATTTGTCACATTGTAACACTTTTGATAAGCGGGAGCTTTTAGAAAATGAGACTTCTAAAAGTTGACGATTCAAGAAGTACTTATAAAATTTTTGAAAGAAATAATGTAGTTACTAGTGTTTGTGTGATGGGAGGTGCAAACGTATTCTCCTGATCACAGATCTAGTGATCAAATTATCTTCTTGTCAAGAATAATATAAGTATAAGACGTTGTATACTGTGATGTGCTATGTAATCGCTAAAAACTCAGCTGTATGAGAAAACATTTGTTGATAAAATACCCAGTCACCTCAGACTAGAAAATGGCAACAAAAAGCATAATTGCCGAGTTGAATAAAGGGGATAGGTTGAATGGTGACAATTGAGTGTCTGATACCGAAGGTGCAGTATATATTGGAGGAAATTGAGGCCCTTGAGCCACTAACCACCATTCTAGTGGAACTTGAAGCTGGGACTTCAACCCAGTGTAAGGGAAACCTGGAGTTATACCAGGTATGGAAAAATGAGAATAGTATTGCAAGAGTTACCCTACTAAGAATAATGGTAAATGACCTAATGTGTCAGTTTGAAAAAGTCCAATTGCATATGCCATGTGGGCAGCTCTCAGAGATAAGTTTGGTGGAACTTCGACCACTAAGCTTAGGATGCTAACAATCAAGTTTGACACGTATAAGCTTCCGGGTATTACGTCCGTGAAGAAGCACCTTTGAAACATGTCAAACATAATCAGAGAGCTTCAGGAAGTTGGACTTACAATGACTGATGAGCAGCAAGTGCAGGCTGTGATCAGATCACTTTCCCTAGTGGGGAACATATGAAAGTCAACTTAACCCATAACGATAACATCATCACTTTTAATGATGTTATGAAGCACCTTGAGTTTGAGGATGAACGCCTGGAGTTATATAAGACCTCTGGGCATGCCTATTACACCGAGGATACAGGCATTTCCAATGCTAAGCCCGATTAAGAAGGGCAAGAAATTTTGTGGAAAAGGCATAAAGGATGTCCCTAGATTCAAAAGGGGTTGAAAGTAAAGTTGACCTGAATAAGGTCAAATGCTATACCTTTCCAGAAGTTGGGTCACTTTGCGAGGGACTGCCCTGAGCGAAATGACCGTGGAAAGACTTAGGCTCAACAGACCATGTAACGAAGGATCGGGGATCCCTCGTGGATTATTGTCAGTTACTGCATTAATGCGAATGGGACCATGTAACGAAGGATCGGGGATCCCTCGTGGATTACTGTCGGTTACCGCATTAATGCGAATGGCTTTATGTTGGCAATAACACAAACATCGAGGTCAAAGGCATAGGCACCTGCAGATTAGCTCTGTGTGGTGGAAAGACCTTAATCTAACATGATGTGCTTATCACCAGACATTCAACGGAATTTAGTTTATGTATTCTGTCTGTTGAATTATGGGTTTGATGTGAATTTTCATGACAAAAGGTGCAAACATTCTTAGCGACGATAACTTTTATGGTTTAGCTTTCTTTTTCAGGAAAGTTCTATGTTATGGATGTTGTTGATGATTCCAACTTGCATGACTGTTTCGTTAGTTCCTCTAATATAACAGTTTGCATAAATATCTGGCATGCTAGACTATAGCACATAAGTTAGAATCGAATGATCAAACTAGCAAAAGATGGTTTGCTAGGTGAACTCCAAACATGGAGATGGCCTTATGTGAAAATTGTTTAGCTGGCAAGGCAGTTAGAAAACCTTTCGATATGGGAACTAGAATTGAAAATCCATTGGATTTGTTCCATTCTAATATATGCGGTCCCATGAGTGTGAGGGTAAGGCACGGAGCTTGGTACTTCATTACCTTTACTGATGACTTTTCACGATAAGGTCATGTCTATTTGATCTCACATAAGTCTAAAGCACTAGAGAGTTTTAGACAGTACATGAATGAGATAGAGAATCAAATAGAACG
>JANTPZ010146403.1:0-13333 GCA_025593235.1 Vachellia pachyceras
CTGACGCGGTGACGCCTTTCACAGCTCAATCCCTTTGATTGAATCTATGGTCTTACTGTTTGTGGTTTCATATTATACATTCATTAATTTAACACCGCATGGTCTATTGAACCGGGCAATCCAAACGAGCTAATTCCTAATATTCGAGTTTGGGTCTCTTCAAAACTCAAGGAATGTGTGTTTTTGCTCTAGATTTCACTTATGATTTTTACACACAATAATTGTTTGTATTCCAGTTTTTACTTTTTAAATTTATGCTATAACATGTTAATGTATAAGTAGTGCCAAATAAGCCAACCTAACTCTAAAATTAGATGAATTGGCGCGGTTTTATCCTAAGAAAAACTCCAAAGAAAAACTCAACCCAACCAGGTGCCGATGCGTGGGATATTATTTTTTTGTTAAATTTAAGCTTGGTAATTTGAAAATTGTTTTAGCGGATTCTCAAGATTAATTATAAGACTTTTTTCCTGATCAACAGATGAGTTTTTCAACCTTTTTAAGATAATACCCTTTGAGTGGATGCCGGACTATTCCTACAATCCCCACTATTTTCTTTTTAATTAGATATCTGACATGCCATTCACTCAAATAAAAAAAATCTCACTTGCTAACAAGTTTTATTAGTTGAACATATTTTGCAGTTGATAGAACATAACTATATTACATATTTAAAGCCCCCCTCCCCCAAAACAAAAAAAAAACAAAACAAAAGCATGTTTAGGATATTTTCCAGATTGAATGTAGTGGGATGGGCACGGCCATATTTTTTTGTTACGAGATGAAGTAGTAATTTTATTAAAGATCAAGGAAGAGAAATGCAAGATCCAGCGTAGCAAGACTAAAAAAGTCCCAAACACATAATCCAAAGAGACCCAAGAGAGAACTTAGCCCTGGCAGAAGATGAGAGGGCAACCGTCACCGAGAACCTAAAATCACTGTTATTCATTTCTTTTTTAGGAAGCTGCAAGGAAAGAAACGCTGTCACCGGCAACAATGCCATTGTGAGGTGTGGGGGTTTGAAAAGCCACCCAAAGATGAAAGAACCCACCCTCCTATCGGCAAGAAATGCAACATGTCTTGGTGGTTACAGGTTGGATTATGTTTTCAAATACCTTTTAGTTCCTGGGATTGATGTGAGATTAAATCATGAAATCAAATTATTTACGCAACCTTCATTTGAAACATGGCAAAATAATAATCTAATATGTGCCGGCAAATATCATTCATAACGATGATTTAATAAGTAAAAGTTTTAATTTACCAAATAACAACACAATTAAAACAATAATAATCAATTTCTTTTTTTGCCGATCAATAATAATCAATTTCACAGTTACATTAAATTTCATAATAAAAATTGATTTCAGAAACATTTTAGAAGAACTTGATATAAATTAATTACATCATATAAAGGAGATTATTTTAAAATATTGTCTCACTATTTCCGGGACGGGCGGTGTTTGGATGATCGGAGAGATGCGGGTTCGTGAAAGCTTCTACCGCTAAAAAAAACCCAAAAAAACTGTCAGTGGTGTAAGAACTACCGTCGCATGACGGCAAAATTGCTTGGACCTTGGAGTCATGGATGAGCAGTAAACTCATCCCACCTGAATCAACCCCATGGATCTCGACCTCGACTCCTTCCTGGATTCACAAGCTTCCACCGATGACGAAAATGGCGACAACAGCACTAACGACGTCGTCTTACGTTCTGTTCCTCACCGCACCGTCGACGAAATCCTCAATGATTGTGATACCTCCTCATCCTCATCGTCCTCTCCTCCTCCATCGCCATCCTCTTATCTGCGCCAGAGTCACCGCCCCTCGGATCCCTCTGTTACTAGCCAAGCCTCTTCTTCCCGGAATTCGGTCTCTGAATTTCCACTTGAAGTTAGCCAGAATAATCCAGAACCTCAGAAACTAACCAACTTGGATGATAGGATAGGCCCGTCCAGAGCTAGCTATTTTTCTCGGGTCAAACCTGGAGAGAAACCCGATGACCGTTCTCTCAGGGTTTTCCGCCCATTCTCGACTCTTTTCCCTGGGGTGAGGTCGAATGCGAAACCTGGTGTGGCGCTGGCCGCCGCCGCCGCAGCTTCTAGATCGATACCGACGCCGCATGCGGCTGCGATCAAGTCGAGGAGGGCGGGGAGTGGGACTCTACAGAAGGTTCAAGATAGTGGTGAATTGAATTCAACTGTTGGCGATAGTTCTGATATCTCTTCTAATGTTGATTTGGGCGGGGCTGGTCTCTATGTTTCCAAGTCTAGTGAGAAACCAGAGGAGGATGATTATCAGTCTTCTGAAGTTAATCATGTTGATCATGCGTCAAAAAATGTTGACATTTTTGAGAATAAGCGAGAGAGCATAGCTGAGGTGCATTTTGAGAATGAAGCAGTAGTTGCGACTGAAGTGGATAATTTGAAGCCTGCTATTGGTAATGCTAAAATTGAGCAGCATAATGATTCTTCTTGCGTAATGGAAGAGAATAGAAGTGCCGATGAATATTCTGCAATCCCACGCTCCGGTAATATTGAATATGGTATTGAGACATCTGTTTCTGCTTGCGAACCGGATTCCAGAACGAATACGAATTCTGTTCCATTTGTCCACAGGGATTTTACTGAAAACAAGAGTCCTTATATTGATATTAGCGACAAGGGACTGAATGAGGATGGGTCAAATACTGCATCTGCGGAAACAGAAGAACTAGCGAATTCCAATGCTTGGATGAAGGATGATAAAGACAGCCTGACTGATGATGGCAATGATGATGATAGTAGTTCAACAAGCGACGTTTCTGAGCTGGTAAAAGAGACACTTGAGCAACTGGAAAACAAAAGGGCCAGTTGGAGGGCAGAGAAGAAATTACACTCTTCGAAGAAGCCACTTGAATTAGCTGAAGAACTGGAGAAAAAGCATGCTTCTACTGGTTTACACTGGGAAGAGGGTGCTGCTGCCCAGCCAATGAGGCTGGAGGGTGTTCGAAGGGGTTCCACAACATTGGGATTTTTTTATACTAGTGCTGACAACGTCATTACAAGAGTCATCTCATCCCAAACATTCAAGCGTGAACATGGTTCCCCTCAAGTCTTGGAAGTTCATGCTAATTACATTGCAGTTGGAATGACAAAAGGACTCATTTTTGTGGTTCCCAGTAGATATTCCCCTTATCATCCTGACAATATGGATGGAAAGGTTTTATTCCATAACTAGTCCTTCTTATGAAACTAGCTCTAGTTTAATGTTCGCTTCATTGTTTGAATATTTGGTCAGTTTCTCTTTTCATTTTCCAAATAGTTTGATTAGATTTTCCGTTATAGCCTATTCTATTATATTTGTACCATAATAGTTCAGAACTCGATATAATAATGTTGACATTTCTTTTAGGTTTGAGGAAATTTCACTGTGCAAAACTGATGAATTTAGGAATTTTGTCAAATTTGTATTTACAATGGCACACCATAAAGGCACCCTTTGAACATCAAACTTCTATGAGAATGAAGTGACAAGACAGATCCTTCTCATTAACATTTGTAGGATAAACTTCTCACAACTGTTTCCTTGTCAGATGTTGATGCTTGGCATGCAAGGTGATCGATCGTATGTTCCAGTAACATCCATGTCTTTTAATCAGCAAGGGGACCTACTTTTAGCTGGTTATGGTGATGGTCGTGTTACTGTTTGGGATGTACATAAAGCTGTGGTTGCAAAAGTTATCAGTGGAGAGCATACAGCACCAGTGGTGCATGCATTGTTTTTGGGACATGATCCTCAAAATACTCGTCAATTTAAAGCAGTTACTGGCGATAGCAAGGGTCTGGTTCTCTTGCATAGCATCTCAGTGGTTCCTTTGTTTAATAGGTTCTCCACTAGAAGTCAGGTACGTTGCTATTTACAGTAATTAGCAATATGTTGAGTAGAGCATTGTGTTATAGAGGGTAATCTTGAGCTCAAACAACATTCATTCTTCTTACACTTTGCTTTTGAATCTGTATTGGGCTCTTAGTGTCTACTTGATGGCGAAAGAACTGGCTTGGTGCTATCAGCTTCACCGCTCCTTTCTGATGAATTCAGTGGAAGTGCATCATCTTACCCCCAGGGAAATACTATGGCTTCAACAAGCAGTATCACTAGCATGATGGGAGGAGTTGTTGGGGGAGATGCAGGTTGGAAAATCTTCAATGAAGGCTCTTCCTTAATTGAGGAAGGTGTGGTCATATTTGTCACCCATCAAACTATTCTGGTGGTATGAAGCTTTGAGTTGCTTGCACTGGTTCACATGCTTTTATCCTGGACTTTTTTCTTTTGTGTTGCCGAGAATTCTTGTGCATTATGTAATAAAAAGATCAAATCTTTGTTATAGGGACGACTGAGTCCAGTGGAAATCTATGCACAACTCCCTAGGCCGGATGGGATTCGGGAGGGTTCGATGCCGTACACCGCATGGAAACATATAGGACAATATCGTAATTCTACTGATATGGATTTATTCTGTTACATTTTATGTCATCATCTTTCTAAATATTATATATTGCAGAAAATATGTCCGGGGAGGCTGCGGAAAGAGTGTCCCTGCTCGCAATTGCTTGGGATAGGAAAGTTCAGGTTGCAAAGTTGGTCAAACCAGAACTGAAATTTTATGGGAAATGGTCTCTTGACAGTGCAGCTATAGGTCTGGCTTGGTTGGATGATCAGGTATTGTATCATCTCTTGTTCCACAAATATTGGCCAGACATCTAGCTACTTGCTGCCAACTGCTTCTTTTCTTTTTTGATTCTGTTATATCACTTTTCTTCTGCTTGCTTTTGCACTTTTCCAGATGCTAGTAGTTCTAACATCAGCTGGACAGCTTTACTTATTCGCAAAGGATGGAACTGTGATCCACAAAACAAATATTGGTGTAGATGGTACTGGAGGAGATGATCTGGTGGTTTACCACACCCATTTTATTAATATATTTGGAAACCCTGAAAAAGCCTATCATAACAGTATTGCTGTACGTGGCGCTTCTATTTATATACTTGGGCCGACACATCTTGTTGTTTCTCGTCTTCTCCCTTGGAAAGAGCGTATTCTGGTTTTGCGGAAGGCGGGTGACTGGATGGGTGCCTTAAACATGGCAATGACTCTGTATGATGGTCAAGCTCATGGGGTTATTGACCTTCCTAGAAACCTGGATGCTGTACAGGAGATCGTAATGCCCTTCTCATTGGAGTTGTTAAAATCCTATGTTGATGAAGTGTTCTCGTACATTTCAGTGGCATTCTGCAACCAACTTGGTAAAGTGGATCAATCTAATGATTCGAATATTGGAAGCTCTTCTGTGCATTCTGAGATAAAAGAGCAGTACACTCGTGTTGGTGGAGTTGCTGTTGAATTTTGTGTTCATATCAAAAGGACAGACATACTTTTTGATGAAATTTTCTCCAAGTTTGTAGATGTTGAACAAAGAGGTAGTCCTGTGTCTTTAACTTTGTGTCTTGTACTGTTTTTGAGGTTTTTGGGTTTATTTCATGCCATATTTTGATCCCTGTCAACACCAGCTACTGTCATTTTTTTAGTTGGTTTTTGAACTCTGATTTGCTATTTTTATCAGACCAAGTGGAAAAGCCATCGTTTTCTAGCTGTTCAA
Organism: Vachellia pachyceras; assembly: GCA_025593235.1. Lineage (NCBI taxonomy): Eukaryota > Viridiplantae > Streptophyta > Magnoliopsida > Fabales > Fabaceae > Vachellia > Vachellia pachyceras. Next base: position 5,639 of record JANTPZ010146403.1, read on the forward strand.
TGAGGCAAATATATTTGAAAATAGTCATTGACTAGCTTTAACAGTTTGTGTACTTTAGGTACTAGGTAGAAGGAGCAAACATAATACATTTTAAATATCTACTTATGATAAATTTTATTACATAATTTATTAACCTGGAGTCTCTAGAATGACAAAAAAGATGGTGTTTTTGCCCAAGAGCCTTGGCTCAATTGGCACATATTCTGGATATGGGCGCTAAAGGGTCTTGTTGTTTGTGGGTTTGATACCTACCGCATCCTTTCCCAGTTCCCTGCTGCCTAAGGCTATGTTCCTCCTTAGTACTTTGTAACATGTAGCTGTCTTTCCCATCCTTTCTTTTTTTTTCATATATCAGAAATAAAATTTCTTAAAAAGGAAATAATTAAAGATGACACTTCCTAGAGAGAACTGTATGATCAAGAAGTTACTATCTAGTTTTAATGTGTGCATAATCTTATCATCAAAATATGAGAAATAATTATTGAAGAGGTATATGGTTAGCAGCATATAACTGAATCATATTCATTACTTATTTGTAAAATTTAAGATTGGTTATTTGAATAATACCACAAAGCCAAAAGCAGACACTATTACGCTCAGTCTGTTTTCAATAAAATAGGAATATATTTTATGTATTTATTTGCAAATAATTTATGGCTGCATTAGTTAAGTGAATGCAATTGATGAGGCCATCTTTTCCCCCCACTATTGAGTAAGTTAATTAGGTCTAGAAAAAAGTGAACACTCTATGGGAACTATTTTGCATTATTGATCCAGCTTGTATCAGCTGGGTAGAGTTAACAGATAAAATGATTTATCCCTTTTTAGACACATTTTTGGAACTTCTGGAGCCATACATTTTGAAGGACATGCTTGGATCTCTGCCTCCTGAGGTATGGGCTAATATCATATTTTTCAGATTTGTTGGAGACTAATATGTGGATAGTAACTTTTTTTTTTTAAATAAAATTTCAATTCATATTCTCTATTGCTATAATTGATAACTGCTCCTTTTCTTCTGTTGTTTACTTTTCCATTTCTTTCTCAAGATTATGCAAGCTCTGGTAGAGCATTATAGCACCAAAGGGTGGTTACTGAGGGTAGAGCAATGTGTTCTTCACATGGACATATCTTCCTTGGATTTCAACCAGGTTATTGTTAGATCTTTTAAAATATGTTTTATTGTTGAACAACTATATTTAGTAGATTTGGTGACTTAACTTTCTAATGGTTATGTATTGTAACTTTCGTTTTAGGTTGTTAGATTATGCCAGGAGCATGGACTATATAGCGCATTGGTGTATCTTTTTAATAAAGGATTGGATGATTTCAGGACACCTTTAGAGGAGCTTTTTGTTGTCTTACAAAGTAGCCAAAAGGAAAGTGCTACTGCAATCGGGTAAGTCACCTTTTATCCTTCATTGCCATTTCTAATTTATTCAAGGCTGTGGCCGGCTCTAGGAGTGCCCCGTATACTTAAACTTTCTAGTCCAGCTCAACCTTTACTCAACTAACTTTCTCCTTGTGTTAGATCATTTATGATTTTCCATTGTGGTCTTTGTTTGAATAAAATCTTAGTCCCTAGTTGAATCAGGAAATTGGCTGCAATTATTTAATGGTTGCCCTATGCATCCATGAATAAATTAAACTCTGAGCAGTTAGTCTAATTTAAGCTTGTTAGAAGTGGTTGACTGGTGCTTTTCTGCCCTTTTGGCAGGTATAGAATGCTGGTTTATCTGAAGTACTGCTTTACAGGTCTTGCTTTTCCACCAGGTATTTCTTTCGTTTTTAAATAGAAACTACCTGGTAATTCTTTTTTAATCTTTTCTATGCGTTTGATTCCTTTTAATTTATTTCTGCTTCAAGCATTGAAATAGGACTACTAGTTCCAAAAGATGATCCCACTTTGGATTTACTTGCAGGGCGTGGAACTCTTCCTCCTGCACGCTTGCCATCTCTCAGAAAAGAACTTCTAGAGTTTTTGTTATCAAGTGCTTTGAAATCACCAAGGGTTTCAGACTTAGGGGTCAGACGACCAAACCTGAATTTATATCTTCTCTTAGAGTTAGATACTGAAGCTACATTAGATGTTCTAAGAAGTGCTTTTACAGAGGATGAAACTTCAAATTCTAGTCCATCTTCAATGGATTTAGCCAACAGAGATGATGAAGATGCGGAAAAGGAAATCCATGATATTACTGAAACTCAGAGTCTTTTGGTTCAGAATACAGTGGATGCCCTTATTCGCATAATTGGTAAGATTGTTGCTTTTCCCACGGATTCAACCTCGATCAGTGCTGATGATGGACTGCTAAAAGAGTGGCCTTCAAGTAAGGACACCGGACACATATATGAGTTCATTGCATATTATGTTGCACTTCAAAGGGCTAAAGTCTCAAAGAGTGTGCTATTTCAAATATTGGAATATTTGACGTCAGAGAGTGTTTTTCCAATTAGTGGTTCTTTGTTGAGTTCAACTTCAGAAAAGAGAGAAAAACAGGTGCTTGCTGTTCTGAAAGTATTGCCCGAGTCAGACTGGGATCCATCATATGTGCTAGGCCTCTGTGAGAAAGCACAATTCCACCAGGTACAATGTCCATTTTGTTGCTACAGTTTTCGAAAGGAAAGTGCCATCAAACATTTCGTTTGCTCGCTAAGTTATACATAACCCCCTTGAAATTGGGTTATGTGTATATAGCTTCTATGACCTTCATTTGTGAAGCTATGATAGAACAATCTCCCAAACAAGTTGATAACAAGACTAGAAACAGAAATAGACAACAAGAGAGCAGTAATAACTTGAGATTGATAATACTGTTGCTGCATAACTAAATCAGATTACTAGGGAAATGATGATTTAAGACGAACCCATGACCCTCTTACACGCAGATGCATAAACTACAAATCAAAATTAACAACTACAAATTAATAAGAAACAAAACAAAAGGTACACAACACAATGACTCTGGACTTTTGAGAGGCCAGAACTCTCTCAATCCTCACGATACGTCCAAAAGACTGAACCATCCCACCCCTTTGCAGAAAGGATGATCTTATACCTCAAAAGTAGTCATTACCCCTACTAACACTGTCCAAACCTCTGGCTGTACTTGCCCATACTGGTTTTAGTCCTCTCTAAATCACTTCCCTTCCTAGATTGTCTGTCGTAGGCCTTAGGAAAAGATGTCCAAATCTATTGGAGACCACTGGCCTTATCAAGATAACTCCCTTGCCATTAAGTTATCCAGTATTTTGCTAATCTAATGTGAACTGATGGAGGGTCTATTTGCACATGACGTAAAGTTGTAGGGGTTATCTCCACATAACCCAAAATCTGAGGTATTATTTGCATGCAAAAATTAAGTTTAAGGTGGTATATGGATATTAAGGTATAGTAAAATGACTCACTTATAAATGGCTGAGAGGTCATTTGTACAAATTTAAAAGTTAGCGGGAATTTTTGTCAAGTTCTAAATGTGAAGGGGTTGTTGCATATGCCTCAAAGTTCAAGAGTGTTTTGTGCAATTTAGCTTTCTGTTTATTTCAACTGATTCTTTCATCTGTTTCTGTTGATTTTTAGGTTTGTGGGTTTATTCATGCCAGCAGACATGAGTATGTAGCAGCATTGGATAGCTATATGAAAGATGTAGATGAACCTATTCATGCCTTCTCCTTTATCAACACGATGTTAATGCAGCTGACTGGAAATGACCGTGTTGCTATTCGATCAGCTGTGATGTCTCGTATTCCTCAGCTGGTTGAATTGAGCAGGTAATCCTTCCTTGCCATTAATTCTACCTTCGTTGGATTCTTCTGCAGGTTATACAGAATTTCTGCTTTCCTTATTCTCAGTTCGTGAAACCTATATAATATTTGCATTCTCATTTTTCATGCCCTGCAGGGAGGGTACCTTCCTAATGGTTATCAGACATTTCAGTGATGAAAGTTCACATATCATTACTGAACTACACTCTCATCGTAGAAATCTTTTCCTTTATTTAAAGACAGTCGTTGAGGTTCACTTATCTGGAACACTAGACTTGTCTAAATTCAGAAAGGATGATGTTGTGGATGCACCCAGCGGAAAGCTGGTTAAGGATTATTCACAAGGAGTTGATGCTTACTTGGATACCCTTTCTAATTATCCTAAGTACATTCGTGAAAGTCCTATTCATGTGACTGATGATCTTATTGAGCTTTATCTTGAGGTGAGTTTTATTATTACTGACAGCATTATGTTAATTTTTTTTTTAATTTTTAGAACTAACTTGAATGTTAAGGCTCAATGTTGTAACTGGTGTTGTTTGTTTTTAGTTGTATTGACGCAGCCTATGCGAATTTATCTAGTCTTCATTTCTCCCTTTCCCTTACCTGTCTCCAAAGGGTTGGGAGTAGAGATATATATCTTTGATGTTTACATTTTGTTTTGCAGCTATTATGCCAGTATGAAGGTGGTTCAGTCCTTAGATTTTTGGAAATGTTTGATAGCTATCGGGTGGAACATTGTTTGCGTCTTTGCCAGGAATATGGAATTATAGATGCTGCTGCATTTTTATTAGAAAGGGTTGGTGATGTTGGTAGTGCTCTCCTTCTTACACTTTCTAGTCTGAATGAGAAATTTGTTGAGCTTGATGCTGCTGTGGAAGCTGTAATTTCAAATCCTTCCATGAAGGGTTCTTCCCATACAAAATTGTTTGACATTATTTCAAGAATGAAAGAGGTTATCTATTTCTGTCCCTCAAAGCTAAAAACATTTTTCTGCACTTTAATTGGTGTTTTAAGTATGCATATGCTTGAGTATTTGCATCTCTGTTAGGAAACCTAATATTCTTACTGATTACTGTCTAATAGGTGAACGACATCCAAAATTTATTGCATTCTTGTATTGGTCTATGCCAGAGGAACACCCCTCGTCTAAATCCTGAGGAATCAGAAGCACATTGGTTTAAGTTAATTGACTCGTATGTTCAATACTGACACTCTTCTTACTCCTTGCATCTTTTATCCTGCAATTGATAAAGTTATATTACACAGTTAAATACCAAAATTTCTGTCACTAATCATTGTTATAAATATATCCGTGTGTGGTTTTACAGTAGAAAAGCCATGCAAAGATGTACTTAGATTACTGTTTTTTTTTTCAATACCCAATACCCATCCTGTGAAAAACGAAAGAGGAAATGGCTGGAAACGGAATGACTCAGTGGTCAATAACAAGTTTTAGAGGGCAGAGTCCTAGTACCTCAATACATTACGTTGATGTAATGTAGAGACTCTAGACTGCATAATCTGGCACTGGATTTGGAAGGCATTGATTAGCCCTTAATGCTTCAGGTTATTTAAATTAAATTTTAATTACATGGCAGACCTCCAATTAGTAGAGAGTTTATACCTGCAGGAAGATAGACAACATTGTTATGAGTACTAAGAGCCTATCCAACAATCTAACAGTTTGATGAGTGAGGTTTTGTTGGAAGGCACCATGATGGAGAAATGTAAATCTGCTCATTTCATCAACAATTATCTCTTCCCTAACGAACCATGCCCTATCATCTATGTATGCCTAACAACTAATATTCGATTATCTAGTTATTTAGGTTATAGCAGAGGTGTCTCCAGATGAAGTTAGTTAGGCTATAGGAGAGGGAGAAATAAGGAGGCCGAGCAAAAGTTGAGAGGATGCTAGATTTATAATTTTGATGAGTGCCTTGGTGCAGAGGGCTTCCTTTATTTCTTTTTCCCTTCTCATTGTTGAATTTCCTTTAAAATCTTGCATTTCAGAGCCGAGCTAGAGAATTTGATTTCCCATCTATCATTCATGATATTCTTAACTTACAAGAACAAGATTCAGATACCAGCAAACAGCAATTAACGCTGAGGATATCAGAAATCCAATGTTAAATATTTAGATGATTACCAGGAGTTTTTAATGCTCTAAAATCTAAATAATCTCTGATCATTTCATTTGGCTCATGATCTTTAATCATACGGAATATGGTAAGCTGATTTTGGAGGGGGGATCAATTGAATGTGGTTCTAATCTAAGGAATTTCAGTTATTGCATGAAATGATATCTGGGCATTGACTTTGTTTAGCCTCCTTTGTATAGTAGTGATTTATCTAGAAATTGCTAAAAAAACTATTTTTAAATGGTGGGTTTTCTGTACATGATTTTTAGAAATGTGAAAGCATAAATAAAAATTGCATTGATCTGCAGAATTATCATTTGGTATTTCCTTTTCTTATGATGGAAGAAGAGAAATCTGGGGATGAGGCGCTCTTAAAAGATTAGATGATAATTTTGGATCAAACATATATGTAAAGCATTTCTCAAATTATCATCGCCAGCCTTAGCTGGTTTTGGTCTAACATATAAATGTTCATCAAGGAATCTGGGGATGAGGCGCTCTTAAAAGATTAGATGATAATTTTGGATCAAACATATATGTAAAGCATTTCTCAAATTATCATCGCCAGCCTTAGCTGGTTTTGGTCTAACATATAAATGTTCATCAAGGTTTTGTGACCCGCTGCTGGATTCATATGTTGATGAGAGGGCTTCTGAAAAAGAGAATTATTTTCAAACGTTTGCTGGATCACCGGTTTCAAAACTGAAAAAGGACACAGGTAGAAGCAGATGGAAAATCTCAAAGTCTCATGGCGCTGATGTCTTGAGGAGAATGTTCTCCCTGTTCATCAAGGAGATTGTTGAGGGAATGATTGGTTACGTTCACCTTCCAACTATCATGGCCAAACTCCTTTCTGATAATGGTAGTCAAGAATTTGGCGATTTTAAACTAACCATATTGGGTATGCTCGGGACGTACGGCTTTGAAAGAAGAATTCTGGTAATGTTTTGTACTTTCATTACTCCTTCTGTCCTCGTCCCCCCCTCCCCAAAACCCAAAAAAAAATTGTTTTCAGATTCAATTCTTTCATCAAGATTTCCTAATGACAAAAACCTCCTATCATTGATATAATTATGCTAAATTATCTATTCAGACTATTAGTAGAGTCATGTTAAAAATTGCTTCATGAAGCATGGCAAGATATGGTTACTTTTTATTTGGATGCTTGTATATTCCGGTTTATCATCTTAGCTGGTAAATTAGTTTGACTTACAAGAGGGAAAAAAACTTTCCTTCGAAACAAGGGAAGGGATTTTTAGGCATAAGTTATGATGATCACTACGTATACATGGTATATCTAGGCTTTTAAAGGACAAATTAATCCATTTGAAGGTCTCATAAAACAATAGATTTGTTTAAATTCTATTCATTTTTAATGGGCTTATGGTTTTCTTCCTTTCCTTTACTTACAAGTAGGACGCCGCCAAATCCTTGATAGAGGATGATACGTTTTATACTATGAGTTTACTCAAGAAAGGAGCCTCTCATGGGTATTCCCCCAGGATTATAGTATGCTGTATTTGTAATAGCCTTCTAACAAAGAACTCCGTCAGCTCTGGGGTTCGAGTTTTCAACTGTGGCCATGCAAGTCATCTCCATTGTGAAGCTTTGGAAATTGAGTTATCAAGTAGAGGTTCTTCCACTGGATGCCCTGTATGTATGCCTTCTCAAAAGTTCCAGCAGTCTAAAAGTAAATCAGTTGCGGCTGAGAATGGCTTGGTGGATAAATTCTCATCCAGACGCCAACAGCCTAACGGAAATACCTTCCATCCACATGAAAGCGATT
>JANTPZ010146404.1:0-14192 GCA_025593235.1 Vachellia pachyceras
GTGGGTGAATGTGAAGCCTTTAGGTTTCGGGGGAGTTTTTGATAAAAGGTTTCAGGGGGAGAGGGTCAGCTTAAGGGCAATATAGTATTTTCCATATTCCATTTAACTATTAAAAGGTCCCATGGGACCTGACAGTAGTTATTTACAGATTTGGGACCATTTACTAATTTTTTGTCTTCCTTGGGACCTAAGCCTGATTTTCCCTAAAAAGAACATTACAAAAATTCTAAGTGTCAATTGCTATTACACAAGAGATGCATCACCTGTACATGATTTAGAGGTAAAAATAAACATTACGATACACTGTAAAAAAGATGCAAAAAATAATCAGTTCATGCTAGAGAGACACATGTTGACAAGTGTTGACAATAAATATGAAAAATGTTGAAACTTTGTTTAATCCAAAGTTAGCACAAATTTAAACACACACACACACGTTTACAAATGCATTTCAAGTCAAATAGAATTTTAATTTTTTTACATTAACAAACAATGCTTGCTAACATCACTACCAGAAAAATGTCATTTAGCGACGAAAAATCTGTCAGTAAATTACCATTTTCCGTCGTTAAAACGAGGGTCGCTAATATTTTTCGTCGCTAAAAGAAAATTTTCTAATGAAAAACAGCTATTTAACGATAGATTTTTCCGTCGCTAGATGACTTTTTTCTGATAGTACATGTGATTCTGTTAGAAAAATACTTTGTCTAATCACACACACACATGTGTGTGTGTGTGTATGCATGTAACATTTTCTTTCACGGATTTGATCCTATTGATAAGTAATAAGTTTTACCTAAAAATGCAATACACATTTTCTTTTTTATCCTTCATTAATTACATATATCTTTTGTGTTTTCTCCACCCATTCCTCTTTCATCCAACGTCTTCATAGACAAGGGTATGTTTAAGAGAACTATATTTTTACGTATTTATTCATATTAACTAATTTTAACTACTAATTCATATTACATTATTTCAGTAAGTATTGGTTGAAAAAAAGATCATGGTAGTTCAGAGTATTTTTCCCCTAGTCTGTTTAAATGCGCCATATCATATGGAACGCTCATCCCTTAATTTTTTTTTTTTGACTTCCATTGAATATTTTTGCATTGTTTTTTAGATTAAGGCTCCGCACTCAAAACCAGAAAGGCTTTTTTGAGTGCAATGTGATCCTGTAAGTATAAAAATGTAACAATTTTACCTCATATGTACGTGTTTGAGAATCACTTCTCAATCATGCTGCACGTAAGTCAAAAATCAAACCCCTTTCACATATTTACCTCAAAATCCATTAATTGGGAGAACACACACATATGTCAACTAGCCGTTGAGACAAACACACATATGTTAACAAAGTTAATTTTGACCGTTAACTTTATGCCAACGCAGAATATAAAAGTATTTTTACTCATAAACCCAACTTTTTCAATTGTATGTAAAATATACTGATATTACTATAATTTCATAGAGATGGTATCCACCTATGTGTAAAACATTGTTTTAAAAAAAAAAATCTAAGCCACCGGTCCTCAGCCTCTTATGCCTCGTTTGGTACGCAGAATTGATTTTGATGGAAATGGATATGGAGATAAAGATGGATATGAGCTTTAAAATTACGTTTGGTATGTTATGGAAATGAAAATGGAATCCATATCTTTTTTTATGAATGTTGATTTTTTTTTTGAAATGTAACAAAAAAGACTATTTTACATGAAGGAGGATATTTTGATCCAAAAAAATTGGACTTCATGGAACCCAAATGAATTCCATAGGTTTGGGTATGGAATTGAAATTGGGTATTTAGGTGGAATTGAATTCCACATGGAATTGTAATTCCATCATACCAAACATGCCAACATCATGTAATTCAATTCCAATTCCATTTCAACCCTCTCATTTCCACCATACCAAATGAGGCATTAGCATATTAGTAATTGTGTGGATAGGATAAAGCAATCTTGTTAAGAAGAATTTGATGGTTTGTTCTGAATCTCGTCAATGAAGGCTAACATAGTTTCCAGACCCTTACCATCTGACTTCTGACACAGAGTCAAAACTTGTGAACTCAGGCAACATACCAATGTAGAATCCCCATGAATATTACTTTCCACTGCTTGCTGAAATGATTCTGCAAAATTGAGTAAGGATGAAGTTTTCATTAAATTTTGAACCACTGAAAAATTTTCATTCTTTTATCAAAACAAGCAAGAAAATAAAGTGACTCCTTTTTTTGTTGTAAATAGATAAATTTTAAAAAACTAACTGCATCTCACAAAATGAATCTTATAGAATTAGCAGTAAAAAATACTGTGTCCATTTGGGAACGCGGTAAAAAAGAATTTTTACATAAATCAAAGTAAATATGTAAAGAAGATTATATCATTTTACAAAAATACACGATTGAATATGTGTTAGTTTTTTCAAAAGCTCTGCCCATAAATTACTAACCAAGCCTGCGGACTGTGTCCTTTTGGATGATGAATCACGGTACTGTACATATAGTGAGAGAAAAGAGAGTTACGAGTTCTTTTAAAAAAAAATACAAACACTAGAAAGTTTCAGTTACTTAAAATGTAAAATGATCTCCATTTCTACTAGATTATAAGGATAACTATTTACAATAAAATAAATTTAATGGACTATAATTAAAATGAGAGTAAATTTGAAGGATAAGAAATTGTATTAACCCTTGCTATAATTATGTTTTATTTCAGTAAAAGCATAAAATGTTAAAACTTGAAATAAATGAAAAATAATAGGGATTGCTGAAATATAGATAGAGTTTAATTCTGGAGCTATGATAAAAAATAATATATTTATCGTATACACATATATCGATTGAAATAAAAATAGGATTAAGGAACAAAAATGTTAATAGATTATTGCACTACTTGCATCAGATATAAAAAACTGTCGTCCCTTAATTACCTTTTATCACCCAAAAAAAAACTATCGTCAGATTTAAAAATACCTATTAACTGTAAAAATAGTGCAAAAATGCAAAGGCCTTGTCACAAAAAAAAATGCTAAGGCCCTTATTGGAGTCAATCAGTCAAACGCCCGTCACATTTCTCTTCATGGCCCCCACCAGATATCCATGTGTCAGCGTCTGATTCCCATAACTCATGTCAATGAACCCTCTTTTCGTCTCTCTCTCTCTCTCTTTCCTGCATATCACCAGCACCCTCCATCTTCATCTCCACCCTTCAACTCATGGGACCCTTCTTCAACACGGGTGCCTCTTATATCTTTACCAGTGGGTAGCTGATGGCGAATCCGCCGCCGCCGCATGCCATGGTGTAAGAGTGGATTACGGACTGTTCTACACTTAAAATTCCCACCGATATAATATACGGCGGCGTTGTCTCCGGTTCGGTCCATATTGTGTCATTCTCCAGAGGAGGATTGAATTGGAAGGGCAAATCTTTGCAAAAGAAAAATTAAGATGATGAAGAAACCTGATCACCCAATAAGCCAATAAGAACCCCCCAACAATAAACTTCACGAAAGCATGAACGAGAGGAATTACGAAAGAAGACGTACGTGTACACTTGGGAATACGATTGAGAAGTGCTTTTATACAACCCGTTTGGATGAATCCTTTAACGTTTGAACCCAAAAAAGTGAGGAGGATTGAAAGTGAAAGGCATGGAAGTAGGTGGGGAAGCCACATTGGCGGCGATGTCAACATCCAAGAAAACGTCGGACATGCAAGTTTGAAAGGTGGGTTAGGATAAATGGATAAACCCAAACGGAACCCAATCAGGAGCAGCAGCAGCAATCTCAAGCTGAGGGTTATTATAGATATGTCAAAGTGATGCACTCATGATGTGTTATGTTCTTCTTCTCCGGCTCGACCTTTAACCGTACCGACCTCGTTGCCTTGTGATTGTGAATGAAGTTCACAACACATACAGACAGACATGTGATATGCTTGGTTCTGTTCATGTTTCAAAGGTCCTACATATATACATCCGTTTGGTAAAACGGTAGAGAAATACTTTTACCATTTATAAGATAAATGTATGAAGCAGATTATCTCGTTTTACGAAAAAACACTATTGAACATGATTTTAAAGTGTTAAGAAGCTTTCCCAAACACCCAATGACGATAAAAACCTAGTTTGTTGACTTTTAAAATAACCATCTCCATATCTACGTTTGACCGTACACGTGGACACAGGTGTTTCGGCGTGCTGCTCCACCACCTTCGCTTCTCCTTCTTCCTCTTCGTCCCCATTTACTACTAATTCTCCATTTTCTACATGTTCCTACCCACTCCTCTTTGGCAAACCCTCCTCACCTCCTGCCAAGTTTCAATTCAAGGCCCTCCCCTCTCTCTCTTACCCCTATATATATATATATATATAGAGTTTTACGTTTAACTAATCTGTCACCCTTCACACCCTCTACGGACTTTCTTCTTTCCCTGCTCTCCCAACTGAATCGGTTTGGGGTGCTCATCAATATGATAAGCGCATCCCATCCAATTAGATTTATGGCTTGTTTTGGAAGCCCGAGAATAGCTTACGGAATTTGAGATAAAACCTAATTTTGAGAATAGATTTTTATAGAATAACTTTTACAGATTTCGAGGTAAATTAAACATAGGTTTTGGAAGTTGATGACTGTGTTTGGGAAGAAGTTATTTACTTTTACGGAGTTTGAGGTAAAAAGTAAGTAGGAAAGAAGAAAGAGATAAAGAAAAAATAGAAAATAGAAAATTAATTAGGAGAGATTGTATGATTTGATAAAAAATAGTTTTTTCAAAAACTAAGTTTCAAACCAAGTTTTTAATTTGTATCCAAAATAGCTTTTCTGAAAATTTTTTATACTTGGACAAAACTTAGGTTTTACCGCAAAACCTAAGTTTTGTAACTGAGATCCAAACATGCTCTTAGATTGTCTAAATTTATTTTTATTTTATGTAAAAATTATTTTATTGAGCATAAAATCTAAAACAAAGTTAATCTCTTAAATATTGTAAACCTATATGATCCAGCTTTATTTTTATTAGTATGGAAAATTATTTTAACGAGTATAAAATGTTAGAATAAAGTTAATTTCTTAGCTGTCACGTTATTTAAAGGCTAAGATAGTTTATATATATATATATAATCATTTACACCCTTGTACAGCATTTATGTTTTACTTGGCCATCTCAATTACGCGACCTCCCCCTTGGCGCCATATACTTCTTTCCTACTTAATACTTCATCTTGTACATTTATTAAGTGCGCCACCACCACAATAAAACATGCATGCTTACTTTTTTAAAAAAATTACCATTTTTTTTCTTATTTTTCAATTGGATTTTTGCTGCAATCCACTCATCATCAACGAATAAACGAGATTGTACATATGGAAGAAAGAAGATTCATATGGATACAGATTAAAAATTATCATACAAATGAATAAGACCCATGATATGATATCACAACCAAAACAAATTCGAAAGGTTATTTATTATTTTAAGTTCAGTGGATGAGTGAGTCAATTAGGAAGGCAAGAGTGGTTGTATTTTTCCCATAAAAGCTCAGTTAACGCGTAACCCCGAGTACTGATAAGGCAAGTAACCAATGGCGGACCCAGGATCCTGCTTTAGGGGGGTGTAAACTATTTTTTTACCAGATAAGTGAGACTTATTTTTAATTTCTTTTGAGAATAATATGAGTAAAAATTCAGTGGGTTCAAAATTAGCAAATGAGTGGGTACAAAATAAATCGCATAGCACTAATATATACCTAATTTTCTGGAAGTCAGGGGGTGCGGCTGCACCCGCTGGAATGTATGTAGGTCCATCCCTGCAAGTAATTCTATGTAATTATTTGGAACAACATTTTTAAAAATGCAGAAAAGTGTCATATGGGCGTTAGCGTGTATAATGTATTTTTTTCCATCTATTTACTATTACTATTAATAATGAAATCAAATTAAGAACCCATCCATGGACCTGCCAGAAAGGCTAAAGACAACTCATCATTAGGTAAAGGTTAAATATATTATTGTTGAAAAGAAAAACGCATAAAAGTCCATAAAGTAAGAGGGGTGTTGGAGAAGAATATTGACCCATTAATAATCGGAATCGGTTTCGGTGCTTTTTAATAATTAATATATTTATATATTTAATATTTTAAATTTATTCTATTTTATTTATTTTTTATGGATACGGACATCAGAATCTGATGCTGGGGTTAGATCTTTTGGATCAGCAAGGCAGGCAGGATCATCTTTTATCTTCTGCTTCTAGACAGAATGATAACATTCCATGGAAAAATACGTTTGTTGATGTGCCTGCTGACTCTCATACTGGAGCTTACCCTGGAATACAAATTGGCAGCATGTTAATTCTATTTAACCATATGGTTATCCATGGGGAGAAAATTTTACAATTTCAGAGGAAGCGGAAGGTATTTGAAGATGCTATTACTGTATGATTAATCACTATAGAATTGTATCTCAATTTTTTTTAATATCTGCTTGCAGAATGGAGATGCTAGAATTTTTTTAATTATTATAAAAATATTTAAAATTCAATAATTTATAAATAAAAAAATAAATAAAATAGAATAAATTTAAAATATTAAATATATAAATATATTAATTATTAATAATATATATAATATATAATAATATATATATATATAAGGGGATGGTGACGTGGTGCTTCTCGACCGAATCCGGTTCCTTAATAATCTCACCACCGCCATAATATATATATATATATATATATTGCTCACTTAAGCGACGTTGTCGCGTTGGGTTGGCTCTTGGTAGACTCGCTAGCTCACACACATGATAGCTCAAGAATGACCCATTCACGTACGTAAGTGTATCTTTAATTTTAATGATGTTAAACAACTTGGTTTTAGATCGGTTACTTTGATACGTTAATATTTGATAATTCATTATTTTAAAATATATTCTGAAAATATTTTTTTTAGTAAAATAAGTGTAGAATGAATATAATATTTATTTAAATATAAATACATTTATGTATAAATGCATTTTTCTAACCGTTTTTTAAATGGGGTGTCCACCGATTAAAATTCATTTTTCCTTCACCCTTCTCTGTGTATATATATATGATTTACTCTTTTGAATTCGCCATATCTTCTTTTGGATTCTCCTTTTAAGTTGTTTCAGAGAGTTTCTTCAACCATGGGTTTTCACGGAGTTCAAGTGTTTCTGATTTTAGGCCTTTTGGCCACCTCGTGCTTGGGTCAAGCCCCGAGAACGGCTCCTTCGCCGGCTCCGACCACCCCATCGCCCACTTCCACGCCATCTCCTTCACCTTCAACTTCTCAGTCTCCGACACCCACCCCTGCCCCAGCCACTCCACCGTCGGCTCCTGCCCCCGCTCCGGCCACTCCCTCGCCTACACCCCCTCCGGCCGGTTCTCCCCCGTCTGTGTCACCCGGTCCCAGCGGTTCTAGTTCCCCACCAGCTTCCAGCCCCGGCGGCGCTGCTCCTGAGTCGCCAGGCTCCGAGCCACCCTCCGCCGCATTCTCAGTCAGCAAAGCCGCCGTTGCTGGGACCGCTCTCGCTGCGACTCTATTCACCTTCGTCTTGGCTTAGATTATTAGTTGGAACTTAGGATTGATCCTTGTACTCGCATCGGGTTTTGACGCTGATTTTCTTGGACGGACGAGATCTTTTTCTTTCCGTTCTCATGGAGTAGTCTGTTCTTTTAATTATTCAATTTAATGTATTTATGCCTTTTTTTAATTATTTTATGTATGCAGGAGGATTTACGATTTTTGAGGATTGATGATGATACTGTTATTATTGCTATTGGTTGCTTTGGTGATTAATTGTTTGGTGTCCTGTGTCCACATCTGTAGTTAGATGCTTCTGATTTCATTGTATATTTTGATTATTATACATGAATAAAAGTTTGCGATTGTTTATCCCATCTTTCACAAACCAACACCTGTGTCTGAAAATTATTAAATCATTTGGTAAATTTAGGGTTAGCGTATATTTAGCATAATAAAATATTTTTTGTACGTGTCTATGTGCATCTCAAAAATTATTTAAAATGGTTAATGTACTTTAACCCATGAATTTATTTATATAGGAATATAATCAATTGATGACCTTTAATTAGATCAAAGGGCCTTAAAACAGCGATAGTTTATTACTCCTATGTATAAGGGTCTTTTTTTTAAGTAATTTTAAAAATAGTTTTTACAGATTTTGAAGTAAAACTTAAATTTTTTAGAATAGATTTTAGAAAATAGCTTTTACAAATTCTGAGGTAAATATATAAAAAGTGCTCTTATATAAATTGAAGTAAATATATAAGATGAATATTATATCGACTTGTATACAATATGAAGGGGAAAAAAAAGCTTTGCGAAACACCATTCCATTATTATTAATTTTCTCTTACTCCATGCTTCATATATAATGGAGAAATTCTTATATAATCTTAGATTGTCACATCATGCAAATTATTTCTAATGAAACCTTTACCTATTATTTGGTAGGTATTATTTTATTTTATTTTATTAATATCTCCACCAATCATAATTCGATTTCTCCCACCCTTTTCTGTATATATGATTTACCATTTACAATTTTCCATATCTTAACCTCTATCCTCTCTTTTTGAGTAGTTTCTGATTTCGACGTTGATTTTCTTGAACGGACGAGATCTTTTTTCCCCTTTCTGATCGTATGGGTAGTTTTCGATTTAATTATTTAATTTAATATGTATGCGTTTTCTTAATTATTTTATGCATGCATGCAGGAGGATTTAGGATTTATGATATTGGGTTTTTAATTGGTTTGTTTCAAATTGATATTGGGTTCCTTGGTGATTAATCGTTTGGAGTCCACACTTGTAGTTAGATCGATGCTTCACACACACACACACATATGAAAATTATCTGTATGAATTTAAATAAATATAATCAACTGGTGAACTTTAATTATATCAAAGAGTTTTAATCATGTTATCCAGAAAAAGAAAAGAGCTTTAATCAATGGTGGTAGTTCATTGGCCTTGTGCGTATAACAAAAAGTCATGCAATTAATGAATTTGAAATGTAGTAATTATAATTTCCATGACTTTTTATCAGATATGGAAAACGATCATCTTATTTTCATTGGCAGCTAGTTAAGTTATATAATCACGAGTCAGGGGAATAAATAATAATTGGCCATTTATGATCATTTTCCCGAGTAGGTTACCAAATCAACCTCTTCTTTTGATATCCTACTGACACGTGTCGTGACACCATCCAATATTTGATTGGTTGATTAGTTTTTGCAACATTGCTCCGAAAAGTCACTATTATCATTATGTCTCTTTCGAGCGTTAATACTTTATTGAAAGGAGGATTTGTTTTTCATTAATAAGATTATATTATTCTATATATATACACACACTTTTTAATTCGATGGGTCGTATGTGTCCAGATGTTGCCAACTTTTTTTAAAGTGGTTTGAAAAGTATTCCTTTATGTTGTCATTGATTGTGCATCGATATTGAAAGGTGGGATTTTTACCCCATGAAAGCATTATATCAAAAATGATTTTTTTTCCTGGGTAACTATCAAAATGATTTTGATGGGCTGTATATTATTATTATTATGCACAAAAATTTCAATTTGTATGCGAACTACGGATATTTTATTTTGTATAATCATATCGATACTCTAATAGTCAAATGACATTTGAAGATGATTAAACCATTGAATATGTATGTTACTTTATTCTATCTTTAATATAAGAATTAGATGGTTAATTCAAAAATAAAAGGCTAATTATTTATAATAAATAATTATCCACTTTCCTAAAATAGTGTGTATTGGAACTATCCTATGATATGTAATCCTTTATTTGTGAAATAATAAGTAAGGATACTTTTGGAGAGAAGATTTTATATTTAGGAGAGAGAATATTTATAATCTTATATTTAAGATTAAAATAAAGCCCATGTCTAATTTTCATATTAACCATCAGAATTTTGAATACACAAAATTTTGAGTAGCAAGATGGAGGGTGTATGAAGAATGGAGAGATATTATATTGGAGCCTTGAGAATGGCGGTGTAGCACTGTCACTTTTTTTTTATATAAAATATTTAAGGAAGGGGTTGGACCCATCCACGATCTAAGGGTAGGGCACTTAACTCATGATTCACTGGGGCATGTCCTTGTGGGTACTGGAGCAAGCCAAGCAAGCCCTTTGGTTTAGCCATACGGGTAGATCAACCCAGCTTCACTTAGTTGTGGTGATGCCTCCTCAAGTACCGCGACTGGAGCCACAACAAAGTGACACTCCCCAGGATCGAACATTTCCTTTTAGGTGAGAGTACTAACCCAATCCCTTCGTCAGTTGAACCCACGGACGATAGGTGGGGTAGCACTTTAATAGTGAAGCAATTATAAATCAACTAACGATCGGAAAAAAACTAATTCAAAAATTTATTTGACTTAATCTTTCATCTTTCACTAATTCAGGGATGGATGATGTTGTATGGGCCTAACCCCTAAATTTATACTTTATTTGACTTACTCTGCTTTCAAGTAATGATATTAGTATTATTAAAAAAAAGAGGGAGATTTACTATTTGGTCCCATGTAGTGAAGATATTTAACAAATGGTCCCAAAGTTTAAAATATTTAAAAAATGATCCCATTTACAACACGAGGTGTTGTCAATGCAGCACATGGGGTTGTCACTTGACAACCCCTGACAACACCATGTGCTGTATTGACAACACCTCGTGTTGTCAATGGGACCATTTTTTAAATATTTTAAATTTTGAGACCATTTGATAAATAAGTCCCTTATATGGGACTAAACAGTAAATTTCCCTTAAAAAAAACCAACAATCGCAGGCTGAGAAAGCAAACTTGCTCCTTAGGAAGTGGGAAGATCAAATCTGATAATTCGACAACCTTCATTAACATCAAACAAGGATGGGCTTCTTCGTCTTTTCCCTCATTTTGTTTGGGCTCATTAATGGGCATCTCATCTTTTTTGGATTACACACACTGTCATGGAGGGAACAGTTTAAAGCTATGTATTTATGAGGTCCAAATGATTTTTTATTTGTATACATCCCTCAAACTCAAAGCAAGTCATGTCATGATGGAGATAGCCTGAGGTCTTGCAAAATCTGGTTTGAGGAGACTCTTTGGGCTCCTTCATAATGAAAGGCCTGAGCACAACATACTACTGCCCACAAATAAAATAATATATATTCTTCGAGTCCGGTTCAGGAATCAAAAGAGCACATATAGGAGTTGGATTTAATGAAAGAGATTAATCTTTCATAACATGATAAATCAATCTTTAAATCTTTACTAGAAGATATGTTCACATTAATTTATTGATGAATAGTGATTTGAATAGAATTATTTCTATTAAGAAGATACTTGTGTTCAACAAAAAAAAAACCCATAGAGGAAACATTGATGAAAATTGTTTTTAATTCCATAATTAATTTCATATCACCATCTTTTAATGAGTCAGCTCAATCTTCTTTCTGGCATAATGTCAATGGAATGGCCATGGATACAGGGGGAAACTAGATCCGCAGCAGGTTACAGGTTAGCTCGCCTCAACCCACGGGCTAAACGTTTTGATTTGTGCAGCCCGCACTTTGACAAATTGGAGTTTTCCCAGCCTGAACCCAACATTTTTTTAAAATTTGTAATATATTTTATAAAATTTAATAAACATAAAAGTTTTCAAAAATACTTATTATGAAATTAATGGGCTCAAAGAAAACATTTTTGGAATAAACTTTCATATACTATTTAGGAATTGTATAATAAATTTTATATATTTTAATCTTAATATTTTTAAAAAATATTTATTTTTCATATATAAATAACAATAAAATTGAAAGGTTGAAATAAATATATACAATTATGTGTTGTGTGTTCATACATGTTTAAGATTTTAGAAAATTTACTTTAAAAATTAATTTTTAAAAAATAAAAAATAAAAGGCGGGCTTGTCCGTGGACTAAATGGTGCGGGGTTACGCAACCCCACATCTTGACGGACTGGGATTTTCCTAGATCGAACCTGTCGTGGCCCTCTGGTTGAGTTCGTTCTAATCGCTCTAGTACTCATGGTTTAAACAGCTCTCCGTCCTGTGTCTAAAGCATTCTCATCATAAGGAGCAGTGGGGGTGGATGTTGATGCGTGGGTTGGGCATTTCCAGCAAGCGCCCTGTAGTGGCGTGATCAGGAGTTCAGAGGGAAACTGAGTGCTGGGTTTCAAAAAGATGCTGGGAACATACCCTGTGGCTGCAGCAGAAATTCTAACGATACAATAGGGAATGCAACTCTGCCAGCGACTCACATTTCAGGATATCTATGCATTTTCAGACTCCATGGATGCCGTCAATACTCTGATGCTGGATAGTGGAAAACGTCACCCATATAGAAATCAGATTGAAAACACATGAAACCTCATCTATGGGGATTGGAATCTTGAAATTGCTTATGCCATCAGAGACATACTCCGATGTGCGAATACATTTGCGCGCGAAGCCCAAATTGGGACAGACGAGCCTGTGCTGCTTAAGGATGTACCCCATAGCCGTTTAAGCTACTTCTTGTCTGATAGGATAGGATCCAGGGACGAGGGGGAGTAGCCCCCACTGATTAGTTCTTTATGTCTTTTGTTTAATTCAAGCTCCGGCTTGCCTCTATGTATCCGGGGAAAAAAAGGCATTCTCATCATACGATATGAGCACAAATTCAGGATTGTCTCCCCAAGTTGATTTTTAATTTCATTTGAAGTCACTAGCTAGACTATGAATGGGTAACAGAAACAGGATGGAACAAGGCGAAAGCGGCTCCTTTCATACTCTTGGATCAGATTAATTTCAAATGGATTATAAGGTAATGAAACTCCCGAGAAAATCTTCTCCAACATCCAATTAAGTAACTGCGCGCGCACATCGTGATTCGTGAGAAGCAGAATCTCACCGACAATTTCATAAACTTGAAAACTTTCACTGATAAATCTTGAGCCAGTTATAAAGAATTAATTCACAGTTCAAAATTTTATGAGTTCTAATCCTCATGTTGACGTGAAGATTTTATTGGTGGATAATTTATAAATATAAACATTCTCAAAATCTGGAAGTATGTCCTTCCGTTAGTAAACTCTTGAACCAACTCATTAAACTTTTCCTTGCAAAAAAAAAACCTTTAACTGATAACATGTTAGCACCGCACCTGCAAAACAACAAAGCGTGAAAGCAAAAACGTCACCCGAGTCGTGTACGAAACACTATCCTAAAGAGTTATTCCGCCATAGGACGGCAACTCCCCAGGATTAAACGGGTCCTTCTCGCTGGAGCAAGGAGTAGAACAGCAGAAAGATAATAGTAGACGCTCAGAGAGCAAGGAGGAAGAGAGGAGAGGAAGCTTGAGAGCTCAGTGCACTAGACTTCTCGGTAGAGCTTGGTATTTATAGGTGCTAGGAGGACATTTGAACATTGGTCACCATTAAACGCCGATTAACATCCCATTATCACCATTAACCATCGGTTAGCACGTTGGCAGACAATGGAATGAAGTGAGTTAAATTTCAGAACGTTGGTAGCCATTAAAAACGGTCTAGACAGGTCTTAATGTGGAGACATCAAATTCATGTTCAATCAAGACCGGAAAACGTTTAAGATTAAATGTAATAAACTTAGGGAGCAAATGATCTAGGATTAAAACCCGACATGTTCAAATATTTTAAATTCAAAGGTTACAAGTTTGTAAGTCTTAAAAAACCAAGGTTTCCGGGTAAGCAAAATATTTTCACAAAATTATTTTGCAAATTTCCAAAATGAAAAACTTTAAAAAATGTTCGGTGCCTATCTAATTCGCGCGCACGGGGGGGGGGGGGAATTGTCAGATTTCAACTGCGTTGCCCCATTTCTGCTTGTTCTTGTGTGCGCGAGGCTCACCTCCTCTCTTGGCCCTTTTACAAGCCCACATCACTTCTTAACATATATACTCTCAAGCCCTCATTGACTTGAGCAATGTGGGACTTGGGTTTCTCACTTTTAACACAACACACACACACACTTTTCCAACAATCCCCCACATTTGTGTTAAAAGTGTCACTATCATCTGAGCTTTCACATGGGTATAAACGTTTCGAATCTAGTGTCTTTTGACTATGAACCAGACCTAGACCAATAATTCTTAGTACACA
>JANTPZ010146405.1:0-34950 GCA_025593235.1 Vachellia pachyceras
GATACCGTTTATAATATCAGATCATCAGTGACTGTGCATCAAATTCAAAAATATTCGTAGGCCAAAACCTTGCCTTGTGAATTCTGGCACCTCATTGTCATGAGCACATAAGTTAAAAAAGATGAAATATTGTGCAGGCACTCAGTCTGAATCATCATTCTGCAAAGACCTGTTGACAGCAATATGAGCTCCTGCACCAACCCTTTACTCTGCCATTCACATCCTTCAAGCAAACCAGTCATTCAACATCATCTTATCCAAGCCTTTGCAAAAATAATTCAGAGTAAATTTGGGCATTAGAAAACTCCATAGTTATTTCACTGTCTACATCATAATCATCATGTCATGAACCTCCTCAAATCACTTCCTGATGTTTATCTAAAGGACATTATAAAGTATTTGAATTTTTCAACTCAGACAACTAGTTTTTCTTTGGGTTAATACAATCATAAACCCTTAACTTTGTTATTATTTTTGTTTTGGTCTATCAAATTTAGAATCAATAGTTTTAAAACAATTGTTCAATCTAAGAGGTTGATTGAAGTGCCCAGTAAGCTCAAAGCATCAAAGGATGAACTCCTCCAGACATAATGTGCCCGTTTGGGAACGATATAGAGAAATATTTTTATGTAAGTCAAGGTAAATATGTGAAAAAAATTATCTCGTTTTACAGAAAAATATAGTTGAACGTGCATTTGACTTCTCAAAGTGAAAAACCATACAAGCCCAAAAATTGTTTTTTTGGGTAGAACAGGACATGCAGGGAACATAATACTTTAGTAAAATTTATCAAACTGAAAGTGTATTATCCTGCATTTGTTCAATATTTATTTATCAATATTTTCATGGAAATAAAAATTATAGTGACAGTAAGGAGAAATGTAATCTTTTATTACATTTCTCAAGAGTGTTATAATGAGAATGCTGAATAAATTTTGGAAAGTGTTGACAGCAAGACAAGAATAACTCAATATTTTAAAGGGAAATTATTATGAGGTTATAAGATATTTAATTATTCAAAAAGTTTTAGAACATGTGATGGTATGTAATGACAAATTTCAGTGATAACATGTTTATACTCCTCACTTATCATTAATATTTTTTAATAATTAAATCCTTTTTTATCTCAACAGCGATGGTAGCAATAGGTGCTACCAACTTTATTACCACCAGAAAGAGAACAATTATGTATGATTATATTTATTCATCAAGACAAGTGACATGTGAGTAATTGAGATGAACATTATATAATTACTACCGTCCCTAAATTATTTATGTTCTTTCTCCCTGCAAATATGCCATACTGTAATAATGGATAGAACAGGCTGTGTGGACCTTGTTATAAGTTATCATCCAAAAAGCAATATAACATAATCGTGAAGCTAGAGTGCAGTGATAAAGAATAATATATTTGTTAAGAACCTCCAATCACGGCAACATAATAGAATAATAAATAGAATCCTTCATAACTGTCCCAAATGGAGTTTAGGCAAAGCAAACATAAGGAGCCATCCGAACAAGACAAAGGCATCATGAATATACATGTGTGTGTTTGAGAATCCATTGGGAAAAAGGAGTTCAGGGCTTTCGAGATGAATTTATGGATTTCAAGATGATTTTACAGATTTTGAGATAATTTTAATAAATTTCAGGATGGTTTTTACAAATTTCAAGATGATTTTATCTTGACTTACGTGCACCATTTGTGAAACGGTGTTTCCAAACAAACAGTATATCTGTGTGTGGGGTTGATGAGGCCACTTTAATCCACTTTAATTAATTAAATTAAACTACATCGGTACTAATCACGATTGATCCCAAAGAGGAAAACGGCGAAAGGTGGTGTTACTATATATATATGTATATGTATATGTATATGATGTAGAAATTAGGTAAAACCACTTTGCATGTAATTAAGAAAGGGAATAAGAAGAAGAGAGGCTAGGATTGGTGGGAGAGTGTGGCTTGTTGGGGTGGTTAATTTGAATTTTGACAGAAAAGGACAGTTCAATTTTCTGATATTATATTTCCTATCATCCTACCTGGATGATAAACTTCACTCCTATCTTGTTCCTCCCTCTCCATTATTATTAATCTACACTAAACAAAGCAACCCCCATTTGTTTTAATCATTTTTTCTAGTAAAGCTTCTTATTAGTAATTATCAAGTGTTGGTTCTTGCAGAAAGGACTATTTATGTGTGTTTGGGAATCCGTTGGAAGAAATGAATCTACGAAATTCAAGAAGAATTATCAGGATTATCAAATGCTTTTTACGAAGCAATCTCTATTTGTTTTAATCATTTTTTTCTTGTAAAGCTTCTGATTAGCAATTATCAGGTGTTGGTTCTAGCAAAATGGACTGTGTGTGTTTGTGAATCCGTTGATAGAAAGGAGTTTACGGATTTCAAGAAGAATTTACGGATTTCGAGATATTTTTACGAAGCAATCCCCATTTGTTTTAATCATTTTTTCTAGTAAAACTTCTTATTGGCAATTATCAGGCGTTGGTTCTAACAAAACGGACTTTGACCACTGCTTGAATAAGAAGTTTTGAGTTTGTGTAAATATATAAAATATCATTAGAAGAGTTACACTCAATTAAACATGATAATACTCAAATCTCACCCTGTTATATAGTTATATTAAAAAAAAGCCTCAAATATGGCAAGTTGACAAATCAAAGTAGGAATCAAGAAGATCTTTAATTTTTCTTCACGAAGTGACGTATGTAACTTAACATTTTATAATTCCTTTCTCCGAAATATTCGGGTATATTCTTTAACAATCAACATAGTGTAGAAGTTTGTAGATGATTTATCTTTTACACAATTATTTATTGAGGGAATCTTTAGCTTCGTCCTTCAAATTATATGATTTCGGTATCAATTTTGAGTCGTCCTAATTTATAATTAAATAAACTGTGCATTTAAAGCATCTTTTGAGGATCATCACATAAAGGAACTCTACTTGGAGAAAAAACAAGGGTAAGGTTACATACATATAATAGAGAGAGAGAGAATGAGGAACTATAAAAAAAGTACGAATGGAGCTATATCAATAATTGAAAGATTAATTGGGGTTCCAACTTACCCTCGCATACTCAAGTGTTAGAGAGAGAGAGAGATCTGAAAGAAAAGAAAGCTTCAAAGGAAATCATAGAGGTCTCAGGATGAGATGAGAATGAGACTATCTAACCACTTAACATTTGTGAGGGCACAAACATGTTTAATGGTCCCTTCTTTGTACCATTTTTGGTGTCCATTATTATTTTGTTTCTAAGTCATGTCTCTATCTACATCCCCATCCAAGAATGTGCCTTTCTCTCTCCTTTTACATTTATTTTTATCATATAATATCAATAATAATGATAGTTACCAGAGATGCACATCTGCAAGATCTACCTACATATATAATTGCACTAGACAACTTAGCTAGCCTTGGCTTCATTTTTTGTCATACTTGGCAGCACCCCTTGATTTACGCTCCCTTCTCTGTATTTTTAAGATTATATCATGTGTCTGATTCACTGTTTCAGGGTTTTCTCTCCACATTTGAAGATCTCCATATGATTGTTCTAACCACCTACTTATTAAATTGCTTTTCCCCTTTTGTCTCTTACTTGGCATAACAACTTGAGGGGATTCGTTGCAGAGAGAATTATAAAGAGCTTTTAATCCAAATCCTTCCTCAGAAAGGAGACAACAACTTGTCTTTATCTCTATGCTGCATGTCTTTCATTGTTAGACAAGATCTCAAGCTCTTACAATAACACAGTTACCTTTAGTGAAAAAGAAAACTCAGAAGCTGCACTAATTAGTTCATTTCCACTCATCAAAACAAACCAGTGAATCCTGATCATTTACCTTCAACCCAATATAACCAAAGATTAGTTTATTCCTTATTGAATTCTTTCATTATGACAGACAAAGGAATGTTTGTTTATTGCCTTGGTCCTATCTTCTTATCTAAACGCTAGCCTGTGATTCTCAGAGTTTGAAAGAAGTAATTAACTGAGAGGGAAACAGAGCAAGTTAAATGTTAGGAGCGAAGCAAAATTTTTCTTTGGAGATCATATGAAACTTCTGATGACAAGTGACAGAAAGTTACTGTACTTGAGATAGCTACGATTGAACATCTACTTTGAAGCCTTAACTTTTTAATGAGTTTGTTCTTGTTTCCCTCATCATCCATTTTAAGCCAATCAAGTACAAGTTCAAGTTCAATTTCCCCTTCTTGTCTCTTCCCGTTATTTGTTTTCCCCCAATCCCATATACAGCTATGTCATTTTCAGAAAGATAAAGACAACACTTGAGCGATGAACAGCACAGATAATTAATCTTTCAGCTTCAGCATGAGTCTTCATGAAGCAGACAGGCTAGGGATGCAACTTTCAGACCTGGTAAGACCAGGGGTACTATGAATTTCTGTGTCAGGCATCGTTGTTGGACTACTCGGTGTGGATCTTAGCCTTAAACCCCTCGGTGAATCCAAACTCCTCCTAAGAATCTGTCTCATGGCTGAGATCAAATGCACTGTTGGATTAGGAGGTGGCCCTGAAGTGTTAAACTTTTTGCAGAAGTTTATGTGCTTTGCCATGGCTTCTTCTGTACTGATAAGCCTTTTAGACCTTAAGATCTCATCTTTCACAGCTTCTGCACATAACCCACAAACCCACTTCCCATAGTATCGCTCTCTGATTCGTTCTATGTAAGCAGGAGTGCATTCTTCTGTCAGTCCACAGCAATCACAGATCGCAAATTCAACTTCGGCTTGTGCAGAAACTAGAATGTTACTAGGAGCCACTGGTTGGGTTTCTGGGTTTGACATAACCACTGGATCGCTGATTATAGTTGCAGACATTGCTCAACTTCCCTGTGATGAGAAAAGAAACGAAGGAAAGTTAGAATATTTATGGTAAATACACTAATAATAACTGGTCTTTTTGTTTGGTTTCCAAGAAAATAAAAACTGGAACAAAACCCAATATAAATATGACTTTCGCATCTTTAATAACAGCTTCCAATATAAGTTTTAGCATCTTTCTCTTTGGTCACCAAGAAAACGCGTTGACAAGAGGGGAAAAAAGGAAGAAACTTGGGAATTCACAACATCAAACTTGAATAACAATTTTCTGCTCTGATCAATGAAGAAAGAGCAGCAGTTTCTTCCTGTTTCTGAACGCTAGAAAACAAGAAAAGGATAAAACTTTATATAAAATGATCAAGAAACGGATATTTCATATGATTATTACCAGCAGAAGGTCAGAAACTGATCAAAATAGATTGAATCTGGTATTTATCTTCCTGTTTCCTAACTTCTGGATGGTGCTGGTTTTCTGCTCCCGATCTTATCTTTCTTTCTCCCACTCTCCTTCCTCGATATTTTCTTCCACCGCAAACAGACTCTCGAACATGAACAACATTTCATATAGACTTCAATAGCAAAAGAAGAAAATGCCCTTTCGCTCTCTTTCGCTATCTCCTACAGATAACTAATCAAAATTTTCTTATATGCTTTTTTCGAAAGGGGATCGTTAGCTTTAAAAGGAACTAAAATCTAATGCCAGTAAACAAAGAGATTGCTTTTTGCTTCTCCTCCACAGATCCTCACTAAACTATATAACACCACACAGAGAAAGAAAACAGCTTTCTAGAGAGAGAGAGCCTGTAGGAAGAGAAATTAGCCGAATGATTGTAGCTTTAAGGAGGTGGACTATGGCATAATCCACGTCGGCAATCCTTTCTTTTTTTGGTAATTAGTGAATTTTAGGCTGTCGATTAGGATTGCCAGCTAAGCACTATGCCATTATCAACTTGTGAAAGAATTTTTTTCTCCTTATTTTCTTCTTTTGAAGTAATTAAAGTTTCTAACTTTTTTCAAATAAAAATTCAATGACGTGCAATTTTTTATGACCAAATACCATCTCTCTTTCGTGGTTGATGTGTAAGTTAAATAACTAATTTATTAACATTAAAAATTAATTAAATTAATTATTTGTATTAAATATGTATTGATTTTCTTAAAAATCATATTTAATCATGTGAATTGGAATTAATCTCTTTTTGAAAACCACTTTAACATGTACAATCAATAGGGAAACTCTTATACAAAAATTATCAATTTAGAAGAAAAAATATTGATGTGTTATATTTAGGATTAAGGTAAATATACTGTGTGGCTTTTATATCTAAAATCAAAATGGAAAATTATATAATGATGTCCTGAAAAGAATTATCCTCATATTTTTGTTTATTATTGGGAAACCTATAATAAGAAAAAACATATATATATATATATATAATTTATTTTTATTTTTGGGCATATAAATAAGTTTCTCTTGTGAGAGAAGCAACTTGGATGAGGCGTGTTTGTAAATGCCACTATGTGAAGAAGGAACAACTTGCAGGACTTGTTGCTGATGAAAGCAGCTTCCTAGTTTGGTTTACTATATTTAATTTGTACCAAAATGACTCATTTGTACAATATCGTACTGATTAATTGGGCATTCATTTCATATTAGAATTATTTTCTTTTTTTATTATTTTAAAAGAGAGGGTTCCTATTATTATCTTGGTTTGAAGTTTGAACTACTCGACATTTTGGCATGGCTGGAGTTCAGAAAAGGGAAGGCTTTTACAACTTATCCATCAATGCTCATGTGCTTAATATGTCATGTTTCTACTTTTTTTATTTTTATGATTTTTTTTCTTTGGGGGTTTTGCTAAAATGGTACTAAAAATGATTAGATGAATCTTGTTGTTATTATAATAACTAAATATTGACACGAATGTTGAGTTACATCGACGGGAGACTTTTTTTTTTTTTTGAGAATTGCATTTAGGTTCAGCAATAGGCAATTAATTACTCTGAGGTCTCAATAGGTTGTTAATAACAAATTGAGGAGTAACTGAAACAGTTATCATCAACAACCTCTTGAGATCTTAGAGTACTTAATTCGTAACACGGACTTTAAAATAATTTTTCCTTTTTTCCCAAAAATAATTGATAGTTTTCTCATGCCTTTATGCGAGTTAATAAAATAGCCAGCAAACACACTTTCACCGTCAAAAAATAAAATAAAAGTTCAGGCTAGTACGATTGTGAATTGCAATTTATTATATATTTACAAAATCATATTTCGCAAAAATAATACACTTTTTATAAACTTTATAAATATATATAGATAAATATTAGAAGTTCAATCACTAGTAACTCTTTTGAGAGTGTGTTTGAGCAATTTTCACAACGATTAAAGAGTTTATAGATGATCGGACGTTCTTTATTATAAGCATATAATTTACATGACTTTTAAATGAAGATGTTTCACATTTTTATGGGTTTTTTAACATAATATGTGCATTTTATTTTTAATAAAGTAGAAAAGTAACTTCCTTAAGAAGTGATTTTTCACATTATTAGGAGATTTTGAGCTTAATCAATAACTATACTTACCAATAAAGTTTAAATTCAGTGGATGGAATAATTCATCACAACTTATCGAATAAATATTTGAATCTACGTTGAGAGATTTTTGCCGCCTACTAAGAAAAAAATGTATTCACCACTCACTCAATTCAGAAATAATACACATTGACTTCATGTATCTAGAAATAAGTAGACTGGTGGTTTTTTTTGATTAAAATGTTTTAAAAAAATAATTTGGTTGATTAAATAAGTTGACTTAGCGCCCGTTTAGAATACATTTTGGTAGAATGAACTTATATTTGCATAAGTGCTGAATTTAGACTGCATTTATTTTGTTTAAAATAAATATTTTGTTTAAAATGTATTCTGAAAGAATGAGTTATCAAACACTAGAGCTTATATGCTAACATTTTGGACCTAAAAAATGCATTGTCAAACACACTTGGAACTTGTTTGGTTTCTCTTTCCGAAACCTCGGTATGATTTTAAAATTTAGGTTTTACTTCTAAACCTAGGTTTTATTCAAGTACTTACATTTTTCAGAAAAGTTATTTTGGATACAAAATCTCAGTTTGAAACCAATGTTTTGAAAAAAATATTTTCTTGCCAAACCCATACAAATTATTCTAATAAATTTTCTCTTTTCTATTTACTTTTTGACTTGAATACCATAAAAGCCAATAATTTTCCAAATACAATCTTTTGAAACTTATGTTTTACCTCAAAATCCGTAAAAACTATTCTCTAAAATCTAAATTTTACCTCAAAATCTGTAAGATTTTAAAACAACCCCTTAATTGGTAGTACAGGTAACAAAGCCAGAATGATGGCTTCATATAGTGCTGATGGTGGTGGGTTTGGTTGAATCAGGTTCCTCATTCCTAAGTCTGGAATCAAGACATCAAGTAGTTGAACAAGAAAACAAAAGGCATCAAAACATCAATTCTTGTATTGTGACATTATATTAGTATTATTACTACTTTGGCAAGAAAATAATAATAAGGATCATAATACTAATGCTGGGATTTTTTTTTTGGGATCGAAAGTGGTGAATAATTGATGTGGCAAAAATTATTCAAAGATATCTTCAGTTGGATGCGTTTTGGGCTTCAAACAAAATATGAAAGTATATATATGTTCTTGTATTCCTTAAGTGACAACCACACCTATCCAGTGATTATAGATATGGAAGAACAAGAGAATGTTATATTGATGGATATGAATCCCTTGGGTGGATTTGATTTCTATGTATGCATGCATGAACGCAGACAGTGGCGGACTCAGATCCTGGTTCAAGGGTTTAAGATAAATGGGTTTAAGATAAGTGAGATTTATTCTTAATATATTTTAAAAAGAATCTAAGCAAAAATTTAGTGGGTTCAAAGTTAGCAAATGAGTGGGTACAAAATAAATTACATAATATTAATATATACCTAATTTTCTGAAAATTAAGGGTTTGACTAAACACACTAAATAGAACGTAGGTCGATGTAGAGACAGGTCAAAGGAGGGAACAAAGTGATTGTATTTTTTTTTTTTTGAATTTATTCCGACCTAATCGATTAATTCATTTTCTCATACTTAAGTTATAATTGAAATTAAAAGATTACGTGGTAAGATCTGATTATTCATGTTTTCTCCACTGGCAAATGGCTCAGCAGCCACATGTAAAATATTAAATTAAAATACAGCCAATGTATATTATTACACCTGAAATTTCTACCTAAGAAATTAAATTAGTTATCGATATAAGTAATCATAATTAAATTTTTTTGTTTTCATGTTCAAAAGTCACTCAAAATATCTTTATTCATATATTATTGTTTTTCTTATGTAATCATATTGGGAAAATTTGACAAATAGAATCCATATATAATAGCATTCTATAATTGCAAGTAGCACTCTTATTATTCCCAATAAATATAATTGCATGCTTGTAAATAAATTATTGGGAGAATACCCTAGAGGTCCCAAGTAAAGGAATGTGTTACAAAATGGTCCCAAGATGTTGTAAATGGTAGCTGCTTTACTTGTAAATTATGCTCCTCGACTTGTCATTAATAACCTCTTGAAATCATTTTGTAACACATTCCCTTGTTTAGGACCTCTGGGTAATTCTCCTAAATTATTCTTGCATTTAACGTGGCATTTCGCAATTTAAGATAAATTTTTAGATTGAGCTGTTCAAAATGAGGCCGTTTATTTCAATTGCATGCTTATATGATATCAATATAGAGAATTATTAGATATATATATATAGAGAGAGAGAGAGAGACCCACACCATTCATATATATCATATTGACTTTTTTATTTTTTATTTTCTCAAAAAAGTGTGCATTTAAATTCAAATCCAATTCATTCTCCGGGGATCTTACTGTAGCTATCCTAAAAAAGTTTTACTCTAAAGTATATGTTTTATCTTTAAGTTTACCTCAATTTTGATTTATCATTTAACTTTTAAAAGTACATTTTTGATCATTTTATCCTAACGCCGTTAACTTCTTTTAACGGAATATACCTACTTAGCAAATAGAAACGGTGATTTTGCAATTAAATACAAATAAAATATGTTTAATATAATAATTTTTTATATTTTAAAATTTAATCATATTTTATCATCATTTAACTGTAGAACACAGATAAAATTTGTTTAATCATCATTTTCAACTAAATGAAACTAACGGTATTGATATAAAAGGACTGTAAGTATACTTTTTAAACATAAGGAATCAAACTGAAACTTAATATAAATTTAAAGAACTAAATGTATACTTTAATCTTTTAGAACATCAGTAACTTTTAGGAGCATTGGATTTAGGTACCAATAAATGCATATAATATTTGACAGTAATGCCTCCTTTGGGTTTATTGGTGACAAGTGAAATAAATTCATTGACAAATACTTGAGACTTATCAATCAGATTAACATAAATCACAAATAATAGTTTTGACATGTATTTAAAATTTTTAATGTTTATATTTTAACATAATTTCAATACTTTTTATATAGAAAATCTTTATGTGAATTGAATCCGGTGAGCTTAGTAGACCTATATGGTTTCAGACCCAAAGAATGCTTACAAATCTTCTTCCAAATCATGCATCAACCATGTATTCACATCGATAGTATAATTTGAATTTACGACCTTACAGGTTATGAACTAAATTCTTTGGCAACCGAACCAAGAAATATTCAATATAACTCAATAACGTGTGGGATGTTATGAAAGTTAAAATACAAGTTTCCCAGCTATTAAAATGGCGTATTACATAGGGTGCTAAGAGCACATGTGGTTCCCAACAGGCCAACAAGACATCTAAAGAGGCGACCAACTCCTACATATCAAATTAAGGTGGACATCATCATCTTGTAGATATAAATAATGCTCACCTCAAACACTATCTGAGACGTTTCATACGATGACATCAAGTTGTTTCAGTTAATCAATATACATAATTATATCCCTCAATAAGGAAGCAAAACTAACAGTTCAAATCTTAACAGATAGATTAAGCCAACACGATACCTCTGTCAAAATATATACACATAATTAAGTTACTCGTTCAATAATTCCATCCAACAGTTCTTAAATTTAGTCTCATAATATGAATACCAGATACCTCTGTCAAAATATACACACATAATTAGATAAATTTTTTATGCACTATATCGAGTTTGCATAATAAGCCGCAAAATATTAGAACTATTTCCCAAGTGATGCTACTTACATGCAAATAACCATATAGTAGTTTTCCCCTCAAATTCCATGAGAACACATTGCACAACACGAGGAAAAAAAAAGGCATCTGATAAAATGACCAGGGCCCTGAATTATGAGTTGAAATCATGTTGGAGCAAGACCCGTTTGTAGGATTTAGCGGGAGAATCCATTTTCTGGTGATGGATCAATGTTTTAATTTTTGCTGGAGGATACATTTACATCTAGTGATCGACGGTACTTTGAATAGGATTGTCTCTGGTAAAAAGATACTTATGTGTTTAACAGATGACAAGTCATGTTTGTAGGATCTGGATAGCATAATTGGCAGGCAACTATGGTTAATGACGCCAAAAAAGTTGTTGAGATAGCGTTTTCAAACTGCAAAATCAATCTTAATGAGATGCAAATCAGGTGCTAATATTTTCAACTAAAGCCGCAGCCCAAGTTTGTTTGTTATTATCAGTAAAACACTTGAAACTTCGAGAGTGGTGATACGTTCTCCCTGTATTTCCATTAAAGGTTATTTGCACGTAAAAGTTTGTGACCTGCTCAAAGACTTTGACCTCATCATAAGATCTCTACCACATCAGTTTTGTCCAAATTATAGATATCATTTGGTTGCATATAATATAATATCTATGACTAAAAGGACACATTGAACCTGCAAATAAAAGGTCAAATTAACAGATATGTTTTGTCCCCACTTACATTTTGTCTTTGTTTAACATGAGGATCGATCTCCAGGACCCACATATATATGCAGTGGAGCTTTCAAACCAACATTATCATCCTCATTAAAACTACGCTCTCCTGCGTTTTTTTTTTTTGGTGTTGAGGAACCTCACGTGTAAGAATAGGTTCAGATACATTATGGTCACAACTATAGATCAAGCAAAGCAATGTGAAATCCTCTAAAAATGGGTATTGAGTGATTGAGTGATATATTTTGGTTTACAATCCACTCAAAGATTTGATTTTTTTTTTTTTAGTACAAGTATCATCCAACTAATGATAATCCTATATGAAGTATTGTCTTGTATTGAATTTGGGAGTTTTTCCTTGAACCTCTGCTATTAGGCCCAACTCTTATTGATATAGTACAATCACGTTATCCCATTTACACAGTTCATCACTATAAAACTAGCGAAAACACCTGTTGACTTTTTTATTTCAGTTTTGCTACATGTGACTGAGTAAAGGCCTCAATCTTTTTTCTTGAATCATACTAAGGCTGACAAACCTGGAGCAAATGTAACACATGTAGTTTCAAACAGTTCCTTTCGCTCTCTCAATATATATGTGAGAAGTGCAGCAGTGCCTCCACCCAAGGAGTGCCCTACAATCTGCACATAAAGAACGTTAAAAAGGCAATCCAAAATCTGAAGAAAATCCATACTAAAGAGTCTGATGCTCAAAGTTAGACCAACAAACGCCAGGTCAGGCGAAATTAAACTTTATACTCAGGATTTTGATGTGGCTAGTGGGCCAGTCAAGTTTGTTTAAAGCAGAGTAAGGCCTAGATTGTTCCCCCTGCGAAGTTAAGGCATGAGGATGAGAGTAGTAGGACAAAAAAAGGCCCAACAGCCAAGAACACAACTTCTGAGAGACTGGAAGGTGTGTGGGTCTAGTAAGTCACAACAGTATTTTAGCATTGTGTGCTGTGGGAGGAAGGTAAGGGATTAGGATATTTTTGGTGAGGATAGTCCCTCGCCCCCTGAAACTAAAAGTCAGGAGTGTCATTTATATTTCCTTTTATTTCCGTTTTTCTAATTCTGTGATTACTTGAGTGTTTTGTCCAGGCCTGGCGGATGGTAATTTTGTCTCCATTTTAAAGAAGGGTTTGTGCTGGCCATTTGCTGGCTCATTAAGTTCTGAATATCAAGTTCCCATCGGATTTCAAGTTCAAAAACAAGATTGAGCTGTCAAACGAACATTATATAATATTCTCATCAACACTACTTAAGCAAAAGCAAGAGAGTAACACTGATCTTAAAGAGAAAATGATATGATGATCTATCATATGCGTTCACGTTTCAAAGTTTGATCAGTCAAAATAATCCTGAGTTTGTGGAAATGATGTCTGACACAAGATAAGGCAGGAAGAATCTGCAAAATCAGGTAATGCATTGAATTATTAGAGAGTAAGCATAGGATTAAAAAATAAATTTACCTTTACTTTATAGCCAGGGTATTGGTCAAGGGCTTCAATAAGACAAGGAATTGCAAGCTTTGCAATCCAACGAGCAGCTGCAACCATCCCACAATGGGCATAACCTAAAACCACATCACTAACACCCCCCTCATGCACCACAGTATGATGAAATGGTACCACAGCTCCTGTAGCAGCAGTTAAAGTATCCTTAATACTATGTGTCCCACGAATCAACAAAAGCAAACATCTTGTCTCGTGATCAGCTATAATAGCAAAAGCAGGCTTCAAAATCTGCACATCAAATGAATAGAAAATTGTATACATATCATATTGACATTAAACACTACGGAGTTAATCATGGGACAATAACTTAATTACCTTTTCATCTAAACATTGACTAATTTTGGTCATTGAGCAATTAGCTCCCTATGCAGTTCATCCCCCCTGCCGTTTCTCCCCAAAGCAAGATAGAAAAGCAAAACCCCTCATAATTCCAACCATCTCCCTTTGATCCAATTTCCCCCTTCCCTCTAAAAACAATAGCCCCAGTCAATTAAGTGTGTGTTTGAGAATCCGTTGAGAGAACAATTTTACGGGTTCCGAGGTAAGTGTGTGAGAGAAGTTTTATCTCGACTTACATGCAACGTAATTGGGAATCACTTCCCAAACAAGTCTTTCATCCTCCCATAAAATCAAAGCATAAATAATAGCTTCAATAATGTAATCAGTAATTCAGTACGAAGTAAAGCCATCAAGTTATTAGCAGTTTTCAATGAAAATTAGACAAAACTTACTCCTGCTTTTGGTTCTTGAAGGAGAACATTCTCTTCACTGTAGCCAGTTTCTTCCAGAAACAAATGAAAAGGCTTCTTTGAAAAATGCCAACAGAGCGTTAGCAAGTTCAAGAGACATTTAAGTTCAGCAGTAACCTCAGGTCCTTTCAGCTGTAAACTATCCTTACCACCAAATACACTCTCAACATGAAAGTTTCCCTACAATATGTAACACAGAATTTTAAAATTAACACTTATATTTTAACTCAAGGAAAAAAGAAGACCGAGAAGACAAAGAAGAAATGAGCATCACAAACACAAAACTAAAGGCTATAATGGAAGGAAGGCGTTTGTATTTCAATAAAGGATTCTTTTTCTCCAACCAGAAATAAATCATACAGTTACGAACTTAGTCTAATTTGAATTGATTTGACCGTTGGGATGTTACAATGCAGAAGGGCAATGAGGCTGAAATCTCAATTAAAAAATATAGACATGTGGAGAAGTACTTATAGGCTTATTCACACAAGTCGAAGCAAATATGTGAAGGAGATTGTCTCGTTTTGCGGAAAAACACTGTTGAACGTAGTTATGGGTATAATTTAAGAGTTGCCAAACAAGCACTAAACCTAATTTATGCAGAAGGAAGAGGAATGAAAAGCAAGTAACAAAGTATCCTAGGTCAATGCATCCATCAATCTATCAATAATCATCAATGGCCGGAAGGAAGGGAGAAATTCTTCATTAATTAGTAGATGAAAACAATAAAAACAAAACATTCCACATTTTTCTCATGCCTCAGTTGATAACTCGGGGACACCAACAAATAAGTACCATTCCTTACCTGCCTCTTCAAAAGAAAACTTATACCAAATGCCAGATCCCCAATTGGCCACTTGCCAAGAGTCTCGGAATAGGTAAATCTAAGAGTCTCTGACAATGTTGATATTGTCTCTAACCACGTAGCAGGGGCTTGTATCAACCTGTGTGAAACACGGTCTATTCCCATAGGCACCATAGTGGATGAATAATTAACATTTTGTTCTTCATCTCCACTCTCTGTATCAGACTGTAATTTACGATTTAATGTATAGTATAAAAGAGCAGCTGCACCGGCTGCAGTAGCCATGGTTGCAGTCGCCATGACTTTATGATTCCTGCAAGGAAGACGACAAATAAGTAAATTAACATCTAAGACTGACCACAGAAAACATAATTAACGGCGCCTTCATCTTCACAGTTCTTAGCTGCTTGAAAGCACAGCGGGGAAAAAACGATGACCCAAATAAAATGAACCGTACTAATTAATCAATAAAGCTGAGAAAGAAGAAAAAAATCAAACAAATTCAACAGAAAGATGGAATAAAAGAGAATAATGAATTAAAATGGTTAAAGATACAAAATTTTGAAAATTATGACCAAAAAAGTTTGCGTAAACCTGAGAACGTGAAGAAATTCTGAGACCCAAAACCCTAAACATTCTAAATCAGAAACAGGGAGAGGGGGGGGGGGAGATTTGGGCGAACCTGAAGAAACTGATTTTGGCGGAAACAGGGATAGATAGTTTAGTCACGAAGGCATCAAATATTATAGTAAGCACCTAATATGAATGAGACTTCCTCAAAGTTTCGTTCTGTATTATTTTTTTTTTTTTGGGGTTTTTTCAGTTTTTAAGATGAGAAAAGGCGCCCCTATGCGCGGTTTCGTTGATTCTGGATGAAGCAAAAACAGAGGAACAGTTTAATTTGCAACGTTGGTCTGTTTTGTAAATGGATTTAATGACACGTGTCGGGTAGGGAATGGAGCAGGCTGAAGTCCGAAACCGACCTAAAATCGCGTAGGGGTTATATATATATATATATATTTTTTTTTTTTTTACCTGAGCGTAGGGGTTATATATGACACATGGTCCCAATTTATTTTACTTTTATCATTTTTAAAAAATGAATATATTAACCTGAGAAAACTAGTAAGCGTTAGTTAGTTTGGAAACATTTAATTCTCATCTAAAAGTACGTTCAACAGTGTTTTTCCGTAAAACGAGATAATTTCCTCTACATATTTACCTCGACTAGCGTAAAAGTATTTTTTTACCGCTTTTCCAAACGGACCCACACCACTTGAATAGAAAATCTAGCATTTAGTATGGATAAATACAGTAAATATTTTTAAAAGAGCTAACCACCTTCATTTAGATTGAACAATTATTAAATTAGAGCTACATAAATATTAAAAAAATGACATGATTCTGATTTATAGAGATAACAACCGTGATTGTACAGTAAAATAAGTTAATTTTTCATAATGTAATAAATCAAAGTTCTAAGAAACGTAATAATATTGATAGAGTGACTCGAACATTATTTGTGGCTAGAAGAAAAACCTCAAATTTTTAAAACCGATATTTAGGAGGGAAGAAAAAAAATTATTGAACTGGTCTTATCATAAAAATATTATATATCAAAATGAACTTGCATAAGTAACTTTTAAAACAAGTGGTTTAAATATAAATAATGAATCTACAGTGAATTGTGGGAAGCTCCAACTTGATGATTCTTTCATATAATCTAATCAATTCATGCTGTCATCTGAATCTCAGACTCCATAGATGAATGAATCTATGGAGTGCCCCACACACAATTTTAGATTCGATCTTCCCAGATTTATACAAAAGATATATATATATATATATAAAGAGAGAGACACACACATCCATCTTACAGCGCATGTAGAAGTAGAAAAGAGAAAAATCTGAAAGCAATATTATATATATATATATATAGAGGGAGAGAGGGAGAGGAACAAGAAATCTGTGTTCGTTTGACCGATTTGACTAAGCGTGAATCTGATTATCTGAGGATCGATGGAGCCGTGAAGGTGAGGAGGGAGAAGTAGATGATGACGGGAATGAGTTAACGGAATTAAAAAACCTGTTAGGTGTGTGTTTGACATCTATTGGAAGAAAAAAGTTTACAAATCCTATGAAAAATTTATAGATTTCAAAATACTTTTTACGAATTTCGATATAATGTTATCTTGATACCGTTGGAGACAAGATTTCCTAAACATGCACAAAGGTTAGGATTGCTTCGCCGGCAGAATTACACTGTCAAATAGACGAAAATGCTACATGCATCTCCAAAAATAAATAAAACTGTTGGGTGTCCTTTGCCCAAATATTAATTATTCTTATTAGTTAATAGTTCAAAATATTTGTTTTCTTTCCCTAAAACACATTGAATATTTAATACTCCATCTAATTTATAAAATCCACTCTCAATTTCTTCGTTATAATATATATCTTAAATTCAAAACTACGAAAAATGTTTCAAATCAATTTAAAAAAAAAAGAAAGAAAGACATAAGGACAGCAGCGACTTTTGCTGCTTTCTAAGGAACATGTCAAAGATATTACGTTGTGTTTATCTCTTGTTGAAATGGACAAACAATATGTTTGATGAACACATGCTAAAATTTCTTCGAAGTCGAAATACCTGTAGGACTAAGTGTAAAATATTTAATATATTTGAAGAATCAAAGTAGAACACAGAAAAATCCATCAGATCGGGCTGCTTGGGCAACATGGAACTTTCATAACCTTCAATTTAAACAAACACGAAAACGATAACATACTATTCCCACGTCAAGATTGATTAGAAATCAGTCACGCTCACTAATAGCAGTCAAGTGTTCATCGATCTCCTCGGTCGATAAAACCCTGAATTTTGGATTTTCCTTTTGCACCACTCCCACCTGCAAGATGCATATAATAAGATTAATCAAATATAAAAGATTGACTGCTACCATGGTGCCACATAACTACATAAGTAATGAAGAAAGGAATATCAAGTACCTCAATCTCAGTGGCCTTAAAATCCTCCTGAAGAACAGATTGTAGTGCAGATATCGCAGTCTGTTAACACAACAAAAGCATCATTAAAAACGGGTCCCAGCAGAGAATTTAACACAACAGAGTAGACCAACAGAGAAGAATTCATTCTTATTATTTTTCAGACAGTCATGACAGGTTTCACTGAGATCATGGAAGCTTAAATTATTATAAAGTATGCTTCTTGAGAAGAAAATCAGGTTTGTACAAGAGATAAGCTAATCAGGAGACTGGCTCATCAATAACAGTTAAAATCCCATATTCATGTTGTTGAGGGTAGTATGAAATGTTCTTTCAGACAGAAAAAACAAAACTTCACTCGGGACATGCTTCATAAGGTAAACATTTACAACTTAGTAATTCATCTCAAA
Source organism: Vachellia pachyceras (assembly GCA_025593235.1). NCBI lineage: Eukaryota > Viridiplantae > Streptophyta > Magnoliopsida > Fabales > Fabaceae > Vachellia > Vachellia pachyceras. The sequence continues at coordinate 18,336 of JANTPZ010146405.1, forward strand.
ATCATCCAATATATTTCCACTCTTTCTTCCTTTCAACTGATGCTAATCAGATTTTCAGCATTCAATCATATTCGTGTTTCACAGCACCCCACAAGTTCAATAAAGCTAGAGGCTATAACAGGGAAGAAAATCTGTGATCAAATAAGAAATAAGCAGAAACAGGCAAATTGAATTATGGAATTACCAAATTCACACAATGTGAGGTCCTTAGCTCCAATGGAACGTAAAGAATATGTGCAACAAATAATACATCTAAAGAAAATAGACACAAGTTCCCAGTCAAAGCATGGTAGAAATCAACCCAACAAAAGGTAGTTTGACAGATCTTACTAAGTAAATGTGCAAAACAGGCAGAACTTTAGAACTGTTATTCCAAAGGATATCAAATAACATCTATTATGCATAACTGGCCCACAAAACAGGAGTGAGAAGGAACCTTATGGTCCATTTCTCAAACAATTCCACAAGAACATTTCAAAACTCAACCCTAAATCATAATAAAATGAAATAATACCTGCACTGTCTCTTCATAGGTAAGTGAAGGATCATTCTTCATCTTTTTTTCCAAGAAATTAATAGCCTCTTGCTCTTTTAATCCAGCACTTGTGGCCTAAATACATCATATATCCCAATAGAAAAATTAATTAGCCACCATGCACACACATGCAAAGGATAAAATCCAAGCTAAAGCATCTATAAATGTGTGATGTAATTTAATTTAAGTTTCAGATTGTGAGAATAATTTTACTACTGATAATTCTAACAAACTTGTCAGTGTCTATCGTCTCCACTGTGTAACCCAGCTTTGGAAATTCTCTTTCCTCAATCACACAAATAAATAAATTGTTTTCTCTTTCATTAACCATTCCCTTATCATCACTACGATTTAATTCCTATACATCAATTGCACAGAAACAAAATGAAAACAACTTCACCATAGTATAAGCAGAAAAACGTCAACCAAACGATGCTACTTTTTCCTCATCTAGCTATATCTACCCTACATTAGTATAAACTGAGTACAGGATGATATTATGAATGAGGAATTCCATCTCTAGCTCTATGGCGTTAAATATATCCTTGGCATATCTTTGAGCCTTCTTCCACCACAGTCCACAGTATATCTAAATTATCTCAAATGTACCTTGTGACCAAAGTAATGACCAGCTGGATCACATTTATAGAGTCGAGGTCCATATTCTTCATCAATTCCCAAGACCATGGCAACTTCAAAAGGCAACAGAATGGAAACAAAAAACAAGAAACCAACATTAATAATGAGAACTTGGAGTGAAATACAATGCAAATTACTCTATTCTTCCAAAGAGATGGCTTAATTGCATAAATCTCCCCTCTAGTATGAAAATAAACAGAACTTCCCTAATACCAAATAAAAACTAAAATATTTTCAACCATAAGATTGTGAGATTATTACTTTTTATTCTAAAAATTATAAATAATTAGAAAATGTATTTCTTTTCTTTCAAAAAAATTTATTTTTAGTCAAAAAAGTTCAAAATTTTTATATTTGGTTAACATTGGTTCAGTTGCATCTTATTTTTTTGGTTTTACAAGAATCCTGTACATATTTTCATAAAAGGGGTGCTCGAGCCATTTTAAAGGGAAGGGGAGAGTAGGAACTTCAAAAACTTAACAATAATAATCTGACCAAGCTTGATTTGATGATAAAATTTGCAGAGAAGAGATTATTTCCCTTCTTTTAAATGAAAGGATGAAAAACACACCTACTCCAAGCGGTCTCATGTAAGCATGCTGAGTGTAGATCTGTGACTTGTCAGCAATCCTATGAAACAATAGTTTCCAACAATTGTTAGATACATAAGATGTATCAGTCATGTGTGAAAATCTAAGTCCAATGTTATAATTCAAATAAATTATCCAATCAATGTCAATATCCAGAAAAATGAAAAAGCAATAACCAATTTACTGCAACTTGCAACCACCCATATTCTCTTATGCAGTTATGCATATAAGAAATCAACCTGGCAGCCAACATAAGGACTAATTTATGGTTTCTGTAAATTCTCCTATCGCATTAAGAAAATAAGGATAGTGTATGACAACGTGACCAAACTGAGAGCAGCAGAACAGTTTGATATTCCATCAAGAAAAAGAGAATCCTAGTCATCATACTACTAATATATGGCACAGTGGATCCACTAGACACCAAACAAGCTTATAGCCATCCAAAAGTGAAACTGCAGTCAGAAATGCTCTCTTTATCCCAAAAAAATGCCACAAGAAAAAATCATTCCTTTATTGAAGGTCTTGAGCAAAGCAGAGCAGCCCCGGAAAGCACAAATATTAGAAGTTCCTGTGGCATTTTGTGATTGCCATTTATCTTCTAAACAAATACAGCAACTACCCCTTAATAATCACTGCCACTAAAAAAAATCAAAACAAAACAATTCCTAGTGACAAGGGTGAAAATTGGAACATGCCTATCATTCAACCAGAAGCCCCAGGAATTCCAAGTTTTTATTAGCATATGGCAACTATTTTGGGGTTGTCAGGCCACCTAGTATGGAGGGAAACAGCAAGAGATTGTGCAAAATCCCAGCACACAACATGCCAGTGATTGCACCAGAAGTTGTTTTAAGTGCAAACAACATTTTGCATGTTATGGACACCACATAAGTACAGAATGGAATCTTCAAAACACCTGATTTAGACACTACATGCTTGAAGGAAACTGGAAATATTCTCATGTGCTGATCAATTGTATGATATGTAAATAACATAACTCAGGGAGCGGAAAACATGTGTCAGTATACCAAAAACATGGCCATATGAATTATAGGAATTAAACAAACTAATAACTGCAAAGCAGTGATAACTGATATTTTCCTTAAAAGTAAACAGTTTACCATTTGGACAACACATCAACAGGCATCTCATATCCATATGTAAAGCGAAACTCCGCTGCTTCATTCCTTGCATGCTGAACCAAAGTCCTAGCATCAGCTGGGAAGTAGTATTATGAAGCAAATGTGAGCTAAGATATATAATGAAAGAAGACTGTAAATGTTGTTTCACATATTAAAGTGCTATTATACAGCAAAGAATCATGTCAGCACTCAGCATCTCTGACCAATCATAAGTCAGGTGAGGTCTGCTCCAAATGCAATATTTCCAGTGACATTTTCTAGAACACCCACAAAAACGCATTCTGTTGAGAGTATGAATTTGAAACACCTCAATTGAATCTGCCTGACCTGTTATCCCAGTTGCCAATAAACCGAGGTACTCCGTGATGGGAAATAGATGTGTAACACTTGTCTGATCCAAGAGCTTGTCCTGCAGCAAATTATTAACTTAAATCAACTTTAAGACTCGCAGCTTGCATAAATAACGAAAGCAAGCACAACTGACAAAATGCACTCACCGGAACCTTCTTCTGGGTAACAACACAGACGGAATCCTTCCCTCGAACGCCAATTGAAGTGATCCCAGCAGACTTGACAGCCTTAAAAGCATACTCTATTTTGGCATTTAGAAAACACAGAGTCAGAAATTAAAATCCCTTCAGACTAAAACTGTATTAAAAAAATCAATGACAGAAGTTCGGAAAAAATTGAGCTAGTATGGAGATATTCTAAATCATAAAACCTCTTTCTTTATATTGGAAATTTGAAACATGAAGCCCCAAACAAGAATAAAACTGCAATTTGAGTTGGAGGCAGAAGAAGTCGCATACCAACTTGAAATAGACGGCCTTCGGGTGAGAAAATAGTAATATGACGATCGTATCCTCCTCCACTTCCTCGACTCTTAAGGTACTTGGTGCAGTGACTTGGTCTTGGTGTTTCCAAACTAAGCACGAACTCGAACTTGAACTCGTAAGGAGCGCAGAAATATTTTTACCCTTCAGACCTGGATCGCGCTACTCTAAAAAACCATGAGTCTGGCAGCGGCATGAGCTCCTTGTTCAGAACTCAGAAGGGGGTAAAACGATGTCGTTTCTGCAGAATTGGGATTGTGGGTTGTGGCGCCGGGGAGCAGTCAAAATTAGAAACAGTTAACTATTGGGTATAACCCCGTTCGGTAGAGTTGGTAAGGATTATTATCAGCATTCTTCATGATGAGGGTTCAAACCCTAAAGAGTGACAGACGCAATAATTAACGCAACCTCAAAGAGGTTGTCCAATCGATACCTCGCTAACACCGTAAGGTCTCCTCAAGGGGGTCCAGATTAGTTTGGGGCGGATAATAAATCCAGGATACCTCAATATACCGGATGGTTTATATAAAAAAACTTGGGGCATAGGGCCTGTTCGAATTAACGTTTATGGCAGCGAGGAACCTTCCAATGCCCCCAAGCTCTGCTAGATTCCCAAAATATCTAGAGAGGCCCAATTAGATTTAAAAGCTTCTGGATTTAAAAGTTAAGGCCTTCAGCCCATACTTGGGCCCAATTCACTTACGTCCAGCCGGCCAGGAACAGATTCCACTTCCCCGGTGGCTGTGTGCGTGAGCACACTGTTACATAATGCAGTTATTACCTGTGAAGCCAATAAAAATTGATCCAATTAATAAAAAATTAAATTACAACGCATAAATGAGTTGAGTCTAGGAAAAAAATCGTTGGTAATATAAAATGTATTTAAATAAAAGAGTTACATTTTTATATTTATAGATCTTTTTTATAATATATTTATAAACATTAATAGTGTAATGCTTCTCACTGATCTGTAACTTTTCTTCTTTCAAAGTTTGTCCACACATTTTATTAATGTTTGTTTGGATTGGTGTGTAAGTTAATTTTTCGATACAATTTATCATATGCAAGGTAAATATATAAGAGGGGTTTCTTCCTTCCTTGAGTGAATGAACCTTTGTGCTACTCTATTTTATTTCTCAAATTTCCCTACATATATTTCATATAGAAAATAGGCTTGTTTGGATAGCCCGTTTAGACATCTAAAAGCCATTTCTACGCTTGCCGAGATAAAATTCCTCTCACATATTTACTTCGAAATCTGTGTTCGTTCTTCCAACGGACTTACCAAACAAGCCCAATAACTGTTAGAAAGATGGATACAATTTTGAAGAAAATTTTGAATTATTGTGTACAAGAGAAAATATGCTTATTTGTAGAGTGTAATGCCCAACGAGTGAGATAATTATACAATATGGAGGCTAAAGAAGGTGATGATATAATATAACTTGTAAATTATATTTATAACTTGTGTAACAAAAAGGTTTTATCATTCCTAACAAGAGAGATTATAATGGCTTAAGCATGAATACCATATTTTAGATACTCTATAAAAATGTGTACTTTATATAAAAAATAATACAACTTATTTATCAAGTTTCCTCTTAAATTTTATCATTCCCCTCTTATATTATTATTTTCTTATCTTTTCCGTTAAAGTAATCATATTTAAGATACTGTCTGACACTAAATGTAAATACATCTCCCAAATGAGAATTAAAATATTAGTTTACCATACTATAGGGATTAGTCATTTCTATTAGATCTAAACCTCGTTGGCACATATATCTTTTAATGGATTCTGGATAATCCGATAACACATCTAAGTGTCAGAAACATAAGCAGTTAACCATATAATTCATCTATCAAACTCTAATTTTGTACAAAAGATGCATTCTGGTCAAAATAAACCAAGTAATGAACAAATTCCTATGTTTAGCAACAAATGATTGGGAAGGTCAAAGGAAAAAGGCCTTGACGCTTGAGTGCCTCCACAGGGGAAGGCAAAAGGAATGAAGGAGAAGATTCCCGATATAGCAAAAATAACATAAACCATATACATATACTACGTACTACTTTAATTCATTCAAATCCCCATGATGACTTTCGATCCATTTCTTAGGGCTACCAAAAGCATCTTGGTATATAAACCTCATTCTTTCTTGTTTCTAGGACCTGCCCTTCCATTTCGATCGAGGACCTTTCTTTTTCCATTTATCATTCCCTAACCATCTTCCTCATGATGAACTCACTTATATCGCATTCCTCATTTTTATTTTTCATTTTTTTATTTAAAGGGGTATGCATTAATGGCATGAAGTTACAACGGCGGAATTAAATCCATGAACTCCCACTTAAGAGATATCATACCACTAGATTACAAAATCTTGTGTTCCTATTTTTCACTTTATTCCTTTCTTTAAGAAACACAACAACGAATCTACCCAATAGCCTCCGCATTATTCAGATTACTCATTAGAGCAAGTCAAACTACACACAAACACACGCACCCATATGTATGGGATATTCAATATTGTAGTGGGCATCTTGTAAATGACATTAACCAACACATACTCTTACCTTTTTCTTTTTGCTAAAAACTGTTATCTTTTTTACCGGAAGCAATTCCAATTCGAGTTAATGTTAGGAACTAAATGTAAACATACTTTTCAATAGGAATTCAAACATTGACTCATCGAGTGGTAAACATTTTCAGTTAGATATCCAACCCTATTGCTACGTACATGTTGATCTCACATATTATCATTGAATTGCTAATTGACTTGGTAACAGTGAACTCTCAGTAAATATCATTCTTGCTGACTAGTATTGATTTCGCATCTTAATGAACACAAATCCCAATTTGTGTGAGCGGTCCAAATTAAAAGAGATGTGTTGGCAATTGGGTAGTTTAAGGGATTTATGTTACGTTGCACAACCATTCTTACATGCAGCTTATTTTTATACTGGTATATGATGTCCTTCATCAATTCGAGATTGTCAACGTACCACGTTGACAATATATCAATTTAACTACGAAAATCGAAGAGGAAGGACCTGGAAAGCGAAGAAGAAGGAAGAACTGGCATAGGATAAAAGAGGAGGTAATACTCATAGGCAACTAACAGGTACTGGCATGCTTATAGTTAGTGTCAATAGAATTAGTAGTCATTGTTTCTCAGTTTATAGTAGAATAGTTATATACCTGAGGTCTGTCTAGTGTGATTGTAATCTGTTTTTTTTTTCCTTTTTCTGAATAGAATTGATGCATGTAACTAGGATAAGATTTCTTTTCTGTTTTTTGGCAAGTGTGAGATAGGTTGTAATGATAGGTATTTTTATGAGAGTTTTCCTGGCCTTTGGCTATTGGTGTTTGTAACTTTTTTTGGGTATTAATAAAATGACACTGTTTTGACAAAAAAACTACGAAAATGGTGCTTATTATTTCTCTGTCTATTAATTAATTCTCTTAACTATTATCTTGGTTTTCTCCTACCTTCTTGCACCTTCCTTGTTTAATTCACAGTTTCGCACCTCAAGTTTGAAATCAAAAGATTCAGAAAATCTTTTGCTTGGAAAATTTTTCAAAAAAATGCTCAAAATAAAATAACAACAATGATCCGAAAGAAGTTGATTTCTTAAGTTGAGAAAAAGTATAATTTGCCCCGGATTACTTGATCCGTAGAAAAATGTCAGTAACTTAGGAAAAGGCGCTAGATACCGGAGGTAATTAATGAAAAAAGAAAAGAAAAGCATAGTTTGATAATAAATGAAATATTTATGTCCCACTCTTCTTTCACCTTTGCAAATGAGTTGACTACCTCTTTTATACATCCATCCTTTTTTTTTAATGGTTAAAGTATAATTTTAGTTCTTTATGTTTGCGTCAAGTTTCATTTTAGTCTTTTAAATTTAAAAAGTACACTTTCAGTCCCTCAAACTTAACGCCGTTAGTTTCTTTTAACAGAAATTGATGACTCATCAAATTTAATTGATAACTGTGCAATAAAATGTTAACAAAACATGCTCAAATTTTAATTTAAATTTTAATTTAATAATATAATAAATTAGATATTTTAAATTGTGTAAAATAAAAAATATTTAGAATATTTTGATGGGTTAGCAATTTCCGTCAAGAGAAACTAACGACGTTTAGTTTAAGGGACTAAAATGCACCTTTTAAACTTAAATGACTAAAGTGAAACCTGACGTAAACATAAAAGATTAAAAGTATACTTTAGCCTCTCTTTTTTTAATTGAGTCGGCCATTTTTAAATTCATACATTTATTGAAAAGTGATCTTGGTACTTTTTTTGGGTCGTGGGTGAGATCTTTATAGATTTTTCAGAGATGCGTTTTCAAAAGAAAATGACAATGCCTTAAAGTTGAGAATCTTGAAGGCTTCTTTGGGGGGACACATTGTATCATTTATTATTCATTAATTTGATTTTCATTTAATAATGTATATGTCCTTTTGAGAAAGCGGAAAAATGATATTATAGTTTACGAGGTAAATATGTAAAGAAGATTATCTTGATTTATGGAAAAATACCGTTGAACGTGTATTTGAAAAGTCAAAACACTCTCAAAAAGGCACATTATCCCTTATCATACTGTAACGAACTGGGCAGATTCAACAAATAAGGAGCTAACATGCAAAATTTGGAATATGATTGATTACATATTTCCAGCAACGTGTCCAGCCATTTGATTGATGGAACTGAAAAGCAACGTGTCCAGCCATTTGGTTGACAGATAAATGTAAAACCACCTGAAAACAAGACTAATTTTTTTTAATACAACCTCTGTTCCATTATATATATATAAGAATAATTTACTTTTTTAAAAAATTCATTAATTTAAAGTTTTGTATTCGTAGTTTTTCTTTAAACTAATTAATGTAACTTATAAGTTAATATATAATCTAATGATACATTAGAATAAATATTTTTAAATAATGTCTTTAACTTCATTAATCTCAAGAAAAAAGTTAATTAATTTTTATATTAAAGATTAGAGGTAATATATGATTAATCTTATATTATGATTGAGTCATTTCATGTTTCTATGTCCATAATTCTAACAATGACCTGCTTAATAGTTTCTGTATGTCCATAATTCTATGACCAACTTTCTGCTATATATATAGCTGATGCGGTTTATTAATATATGAACATTTATGATTGAAGTCCAGCTACGATCACTGAAATATATCTATATATCTACCATATATATATCTACCAACAAAATTCACCTAAACAAAGTCATGTTCGCTAGAGCGTCTCATTTATTGATATATATATATGCCAAATATATATATCAAGCAACAAAATTCACCTAAACAAAGTCACATTCGTTTGCGTCTCATTCATTGTGCTTATTTGGTAACTTATTCTTAACCTTGTTTTACGTAAATTGAGACAAAACTTCTATCACATGCTTATTTCGGAGTCCATAAAATCACTCTTCTAACAGATTCCTAAACAAGCACATTAATATTGATATAATAAACATGGAGGTGGACACACACACACACGTTTGTTTCAGTGTTTGTGTGTATCAAAGAAAAAGGAATATATAAGCTTCAAATTAAGTTGAAAGGTCTTCTAGAATTAAGACTTCTTTGGGGGACATATTGTATCATATATTACTCATTTGATTGATGTTTATTAATTCAGTTCCCATACACAGCAATTTCAGGTGACATGTCGAGCCATGTGGCTTGGAGGAACTTAAAAGTAAGGGGAAAATATAATACCACATGAAATTTCCAAGACCATATACATATATAGATTGTTTATATGATATTTCTTCAGATAAAATATCTATTTCCTTTTTATCATTATCCATTAGTAGGTGGCCTAGAGTCATTTTCATCCCAGCCTAGTGCAACCAACTTCAAATACAGCTGGTGACGTTTACAAAAACCACAGCTATACATGGGTTTAACTAGGTAAACAACAAAGTCGTAGGAAACTTGTAGACCCGTGTATGATGGTTGAAAAGAATCGGGGTGTGCCTTTCCTTCGACTTTATGATTTATGATGGTTGAAAAGAATCGGGGTGTGCCTTTCCTTCGACTTTATGATTCATCTGATTAAACTAGATCTACGTACACCCGCTTAGACCTAAGACGCATTATTCCCTCCCTTTGTGAGAAGGTTTGTCCTTGAATCTATTTTGTCGGAATGAGATTATAACCCGTGCAAGCTTTGATACTAAACTTTAGAAACAACACGTTAACAATTATGCCAAAAGTTTAAGTTGATAATAGAGGCTCACATCAATTCTTTTCAATCCAAATCAGATATTGGATTTGTTTGGATTGTTCGTTGGGAGAACAGACACAGATTCCATGATAAATATGTGAAATGAATTTTGTCTCGGTAAACGCAGGAATGGATTTTGGAGATGCAAACGGCCTCCCCAAACAAACCCATTGGCTCATCAATCTCTTACAACTTTATTGTGCATCTAGTTAAATCCGATCCACATTCCCTGAACTTAGGACTCATCAATGTTCGCTAAAAATGCACATTACTTTTATATGTGCAATCAATATAATGGAGATGTTTCAGAAAATTATAAATTTTGGAAGGTAAGATGGCTTGAGATTTTGAATTTAAAACCAAAATAAGATTTCTACATTTAATCTTGAGCTAGTACTTGAGGTTCATCAATCTAACATGCCAACTCATTCACAAAGCTCTAGGATCAAGGTAAAGAAATTCACATCTTTTCGTATAATTGGGTTTTTCATTCTAACAAACAAAATTGGTTAAAAAAGGGGTCAGCCATACGCACATATTTTACGTGCTGCGGTTTGTGCTAGTGGTGTGGATTACCATACATTATTGTTATATTTTATTATCTTTCTAACAATCAATATAAGCTTTAAATATACACTCTCTTGATTCCATTTATAAGTCAATGAGAACAGAGGCTTTTCTTGATTCTTTTTATGAGTCAACTCATTAAAATTTTATATTAATAAATGCTTTTACCCTTTATTTATTATGTATAATAGATTTTATTCTCATGTGTATAATGTATATTAAATAAGGATATATTTAAAATTTTATTAAATTTTAAAGTAGAATTAATCCGATTTTAAGTTTTTCTTAATTCTAATAAAAATATCTTGTAAGTGACTAAATAGGACAAGAGTACGTACTAACCAACTGCACTATATATAAAATTATAAGTTTGTTTGGAACAACGTTTTCAAAAGCCAAACACACATTTAACAATGTTTTTCAGTAAAATGGCATAATTTTTTTCATATATTTATCTCAACTTATATAAAAATATTTATCCATCGCGTTCTCAGACCCGCACATAATCAAGAAACACAGCTATATGTTCGTTCAAAAAATACATCGAAAGGCAATAAATGCGAACTTGATGGACCATCCACTTGATCAACAGAAAAGGCAGAATGGACATGACTTAGTATTGATCCTATTTCCAAGGTAAGGGAAAAAGATTTTTTATCCTATCTATAATTTGTGTCATTAAAATTTTTATATAAATTTATAATTTCACCCTTAATTTATTATTGTATATTCTCATGAGATGTAATTAATATATGATAAATATGGACAGATTTAATTAGAAATTTGTGTTGACTTTAAGGCATATATATCATTTAATGAGATACAAGGATTTTATCGATTTACACAATGAAACATGTTAAAAATGATTTACAAATAGAATTAGATAATATCATTTAATTAGATCGATCACTGATCACTAGTATATAATCCACACAGAAGAATGCCACATTGTTCGTGGATGATCTGGAGCAGAACCATGTTACAAGCCAGATCCTGTGGGCATGAAGACCATGAAAAAGCAATAGTTATTTGTAAAGTGCAAGATAATGGGAAAAGTCGGGGCAGGTAAAGTGCAGGACGATGTGTGTCCGGCGAGTGAACGACATCACCACGCGACTCTTGGCTCTCAAACGTTGTCGGACACTCTTCGTTCTTATGCATGACGAAACGAGACCAGACCTATCCTGTCCCCTTCATGCCTCCATGGTCATCAGAGTTCGCATTGCACTTTTTCCTCTTCCGTTTGTTTACACTCTGCTGGATCCATCACCCATGATTTGTGTGCCTGTTTCCATCTTCCATTCTCATCACCCAGAACTTTCGCATTCCCTTTGTTTTCTTCTCGCTAGCAACGTACATACCTTTCGGCAGTCAAAATCTATGGCCACAGCGAAAAGCTACCTAATATATACATATATATATATATATATTCATCCTTCAACACAAGAAAAATAGAGATTGAGTTTTTTTGGAACAACGTTTCAAAAAACAAAACGTACGTTCATCAGTGTTTTTCCGTAAAATGAGTTAATCTCCTCCACATATTTACTTCGACTTACATAAAAGTACTTATCTACCACGTTTTCAAACGAATCCATTATTGTTGTACTTGTATAACAGTCTAGTGTGTGTGTGTAGCTGACGGTGATAGAGTAGTGGTCTGCGTGTTAAGTAGCTTAATTAGAATAAATTCTAATATCACGTTACTCAGTTTAAAGGTTCAATTAAGATCCCCTTATGAGATTAATCTAAATTCTCCATATTCATATTTTATGTTGATCAGACACTAAGCAGAGACAATAAGATTTAAACTAAATAAACTCAATTAAAATCAAATATAAATAAATTGTTCAAACATGTTCAAATCTTTAAATCAGTTTAAAGCTACTCCAGATTTAAAGAAAATTAGCCACACATAGCTTTAATCAAATCCATAACAAGATTCAAGAAAAGCATCAAGAAAGAAAGAAAAGAAAGAAAGACGATGAAAGATGAAAACTCTGGATTATGAGATCTCTTTGCACGCCTTCTCTCTCTACTTCTCTTGTGGACGTTGGCTCGTGTGTCTGTGGTCTCTGGACCCCTCTTGCTTGTGTGTGCTGATATGCTTCTTTTTCAATTCTGCGTCTTCGTTCTTTCTTTCTCTGGATTATAGAATTTAATCTTGTTCGTGATGCAACTTTGTACTACATGGGTATCTTAATTAGCTTTTATGTTCCATGGATAGTCGAATGCATGGCAATATCTATAGAAGGATAATATTTATAGAATTACTCGCCTTAAATTTTATGTAAAGGTTGAAGCTAAGGAGTGAACCAGTCAATATAGAATATGTGTTGATATGGTGTGATTGCGGATAATTCTGTTACTTTACATGATACCGATGAAGAGGAGGAAAGCCAAAGGAGGGAGATGTAGATTCAAGAGATTTTTATGTGTATTTGGAGTCTAAATCAACATATTAGAGATTTTAAACATAAATATATACTTGGAGACAAATTAGACTATAATGATATATATATTTAATTTCATGCAAATTCATATTGTATGATGCCCAACAGAAAGTCATAAACATGAACGTAACATAGTGTATGGTAGACTCTTGATGGACTTAACTTGCTTAAAGTTAGAAGAGACATTCATTTAAGACCAATCCATCTAGAGTCCATTTAAGTTCGTTTATTCATTAAGTTTAACTTGTATCAAAAAAAAAAATTCATCAACTTTAACTTTTATCCATATGTTTAGGATTTTTAGATTTGGCATATCTTCAACTTAATTATATCCTTTGGATTATTTGATTTGTATGTCATTATTTTGCAAAATTTGTTGGATATATGTGTCTGTTTGAAAAACCATTGGGAGAATAACTTTTGGCTAGAATGCATTTTTTAAAAATAACTTTTATAAAAATGCATTTTGAAAAATAAAAACTTGTTTAGATATATGTTGTAAAAGTGATTTTTGATGGAAAAGTGAAAAGAAAAAATGAATCTCATTGAATAATACATATATATACATATATATTTTTTATTTTATATTTTGATAAAATTAGGAAAAATAAAAAGGTAAAAAACAGTTAGAATATTCCAAGTTGCAACTTAGCGTATATAGGTTGTGACTTGAAATTCTCACACCTAGGTCGCGACCTTAAGTATTCCAAGTCATAACTTTAAATTTTCATGTCGTGACTTATAATGTTAAAGTCGTGATTTGAAATACATTATTATCAGGATCAACCTTTTTTCTCATTCTCCTTAGAATGCATTCTGGGGGCTAGAATGCATTTTGGCGTAGAGCTTGTTTGGATGTAAGGTTGAAAATAGCTTTTACAGATTCCGAGGTAAAACCTAGGTTTTGGAGAATATATTTTGGAAAATAACTTTTACTTCGAGGCAAAACCTAGATTTTAAAAAGTGATTTATATTTGGGAAGTTATTAGCTTTTACGGATTCCGATGCAAAAAAGTGGGTAGGAAAGAGGAAGAAAGAAAAAGTAGGAAAGAGAAAACATAGGTTTCAAACTGAAGTTTTGTAACCAAAATAGCTTTTGGGAAAAAAATTTTGCTTGGATAAAACCTAAGTTATGAAACCAAACCTATGTTTTAGAATTGATTGCCAAACAAACCCTTTTTCTCTCCCCAAAATGCATTTCTCCCTAGGAATGTATTCTTGACATGGAAAATCAATTGTCAAACACACTCTTAGATTTTTTATATAGGGTTTATGTCTTTGCTGGTTTATTTATAGGCCACCTTTGTGTATTTTTTAGATCATGTATGAATAACATTGAAGTTATAGGCAAGTTTTTATATTTGTTACTTTGTGTTATTGATAAAATAATACTTTTAGGTTGCTTGAGTGTAATCAATTATTGTTGCACCTTTTATAACTGAGGTTATAAGCACAAATTCTTTCAGTCTGAATACCAAATTCCCACTTATTGATGAAACTAAGCATGTGGCCTAAGACCCATTTGCTTTTTATTTTTGAATTTTTATAGAACAATAATTTTACACACTAATATAATTCCCTTGCTCGAAAACATAAAAAATTCAGATATGATGATCCAATTAACTACAACGATCCCTTATCTTTTCACTTTTTATATTATTGTCATTATCATCTATAGCCATTATCCATGTGGCAAAAATTACTTCCACGCCAGCTCCACATCTAAAAAATTCTTCCAACTCAGCACCTCACCAGCTCTCCTCATTCAAACCACCATCCACCCCACTGGGCGCCCCGGCCACCCTGGTTATTTGTTCATCCGTCTTGTGTCCTAGTTCATCCAACTAAAGCCATTTGAGCTGAAGATAATGAAGGTTCATGCGTTGGATTTTAGTTCCAGTGGGCTCTTTACTGTTCCCTGCCCCGAATGTGTTTCTTCTCTCCATTTAGGATTGAACCTGCAGAATATGCAATGGCGGGGGTAGATTCTGTCTCTTCAAAATGGGTTGAGCTTGAAGCCATGCCAATACTTTGTCAGCTTCCTACACTGATCCAGCGTTGTTTCTGAGTCGGGTTTTGAAACCAAACCTAGGTTTCAGGATGAGAAGTCAAACAAGCTCTAAATAACCAGGGTGTCTGTTGGTGATATTGATTGGAATGGTTCTTTGAAGAATACAAGAAGAAAAGATGAAGAAGATGAAAAGGAAAGTTGTGCACAATGTCTCCAAGGCGTGGGCAACACTTTTCTTTAGGCTTAATTCACCCCCACCTATTCCTATATTATAGGATGCAAGTTGGGTTAACCGGTGAATTTCCTGCAGGATACAATAGAGACCCTTGAGTATGGATTGCACTCCCTACACTCAAGCCAAGACAACAAAGGCTTTTACAAAGTGGTAATTTGTCTTTTTCTAAGTGTGCACTCAAAGAGAAAGACAATGAGTTTGATATTGTTGTGAAGAAAATTGTGTGTCCAAATGAGGGGATGGGGTGGGTATTTATAGATGATGGAGAGATGTTTTGAAGTGGTACATTTTAGAAATAATGTCTCTTCAATTAAGAGTTACAACCATACCACTTCAAGAAGTCACAAACATATGACTTTTCAATGAAAAGTTGCACCTTTATGGTATGTAGGGATACATGACTTTAGAATTACAACCCCCTACACAGCCCTTCAAATAAACTAATTAATTTTTAAATTAATTAATTCATAAGGACACAACTTTATAAAAATCACATCTCTTCCTTCAAAAAATTACATCTTTTCATTTAGAAAGTCACATATTTTCATTTTTTTAAAAATACTCTAACAATCCCCCACCATTTTTTAAAAATGATCAAAACTCTTATCACTTCAGAAATCTCATGTTGTCAGTAAAGGTATCTCGAGGATTTGAACCTTTACCTAAGTAAGATATGGTTTCACCCATCCGAAATAATGTGGTAGACTAAGCTTTGAACCAATTATCCCATGTGAACAGGTGTACGTGAATTACGCATGAGATCTCGGGCCATTCTATGCCACTTTAAACGATACTTTTATGGCCTTGTGTCCATATCCTTTTTATGAGAGCTTTCAGAGTCAAGCCCTTGAACTCTTAGAAGTCGCCTCACTTCACTCTCTTATAGGTAGACTCCATCAAGAGCACCACCATGTTAAATGCTCCAGCAAATATATGCTTATAGGTCTATTAAGAGCTAAATTAATGCTCAACCTTTCCCTTTTCAAACCCATGGTTACCAAGTACTTTTCAACCTTGGAATGTATAGAAATGTTAAGTACTTGCAATCATTCTGATAGCGTACTTTCACCATTGAACTCAAGACTTGATATGATGGTCAAGTATGAGTTGGGTTTCCCTATTGATGATATAGATTTATAGGGCTTTAAACCCATCCCCTTTGATGTTTTTAACACAATATCTCTTGTCAGACCTTTCGTCAAATGATCTGCAAGATTTAGTTCAGATTTTATATAACTAATGGAGATTACTCCATTTAAAATCAAATCCTTTACATAACTATGTCTAAGGCCAATATGTCGCGACTTTCCATTATAAACTTGGCTATAAGCTCTTGCAAGA
>JANTPZ010146406.1:0-14913 GCA_025593235.1 Vachellia pachyceras
CTTCAAATAGAATTTTGAACCACTCCATTTCGATTTTTATAGAATTAGTTATGAATTTTCAAATTTGGGCCAGAAATCTGGAAATTGACCAAATGAATAGTAACACGTTTTTGAAATTTTCAAGTTCACTTCTTTGGTCAATTTGAGTTATCCAAGGCCGTAAAGTGGTTCAATAGTGATCTAATATGAAGCTTCTAGGGGAAAATAAGGAGTGTTACAAGAAGCATAGGTTGAGTGTGTCAGACATAAAGCTGTCAGAACAACAATGCTCGAGCATAGCTTTCTCAATGCTCGAGTATTGCTTTAAAACTTTCAAAGAAAAGTTCAGTGCCCTGATATAATGCTCGAGTATTGTATAAAAGTATTTGAAAAGAATCAAATACTCGAGTAATAAATCTCAGTGCTTGAGTACTGATAATGATTTCTAGGAATACTCGAGTATTCTGTGTAAGTGTTGAAGAATATAAAGTTTTGAGAAATCACATTACTCGAGTGCTGGATCTGTCTGCTCGAGCATAAGTAATGCTAGTAGTGAATGCTGGAGCATTGTAATAAAGTGTTGGTGAACAGTAAAAATTTTCAGCCTGATGCTCGAGCATTGAAAGCTAGTGCTCGAGTGTTGCCAGTGCTTGCAGTCAATGCTTGCAGTGTTTGCTTCCGGTGTTGTGGGCTAGGTTACAATACTCGAGTGCTGTTAATCTGTGCTCGAGTATTGGCTCTGCTGGAAGCTTTTACTTGAAGTGTTACATGACAGCACTAATAGAAGACTCAATACTCAAGTACTGCATTTGCAGTGATCGAGCATTGGCTATGCTGTCAGCTAATGCTGGAAGTGTTGTCTAACAGTGTTGAGAAAAACAGTTAACACTCGAGTACTGAAACTTAGTGCTCGAGCATTGGCAGTACTTTCAGCCAATACTTGGAGTGTTGACTAGAAGTGTTTTTAGAAACCTCAATGCTCGAGTACTGTAAACCTAGTGCTCGAGCGTTGGCTCTGCTGTCAGCCAATACTTGCAGTACTTCATTACAGCATTGATTATAAACCCTATTTTGGCCTAATGCTCGAGTACTGGCTTGCAATACTCGAGCATTGGCATTTCTCTATGCCAATGCTTGAAGTGTTCACTCAGAGTATAGTTTGAAAACTTCTTTTTAAAACACAGTGCTCGAGTACTATATTCCAATAATCGAGTATTGACAACAATTTATGTCAATACTTGAAGTATTACTTGGAAGCACTAGATTTTCCTAAGATAAAATCATGCAGTGCTGGAGCATTGAATTCCAATACTCGAGTACTGTCTATACCTTGATAAAAACACTCGACACTGAATCAACACCTTGAAACTTAAGATTCAAAATCATTTTACAATCTCTTAGCACAATTTTGTTATCATCAAAACAAGGTATCAACAAAAACGAACCTGATTTAAGGAAGTGTAATTAAAACCGAGTCACAGTGGATTTTTCCATTCGTTTCAAAGATAGTTAAATGTTTAATTCCTGGAACTCTAATCTTTTCATAAAAAATATGTGCCCATTTTTTCCGAAAAAGTAGAAAATTGAAAAAAGAACCAGATTGAAGGAATCGTAATTAAAAACCGAGTAACAGTGGTTGTCTCCATTCAATTCTATGATTGTTTAAAGTTTAATTCATGTAGCTGTAATCTTTTCAAAAAAATATGCGCCCATTTTTTTGCCAAAATTGTTTAAATTTGAAAAACGAACCTGATTTAAGGAAGTGTAATTAAAAATCGAGTCACAGTGGATGTTTCCATTCAATTCTAAAACAGTTAAATGTTTAATTCCTAGAACTCTAATCTTTTCTCAAAAAATATATGCCAATTTCAGAAAATGCAAAATTGAAAAAGAACCAGATTGAAGGAATCAAAATTAAAAAATGACTAATAATGGATGTTTCCATTCATTTCTAAAACGTTAAATGTTTAATTCCTGAAACTCTAATCTTTTCACAAAAAATATGTGCCCATTTTTTCCGAAAAAGTACTAAATTGAAAAAAGAACCAGATTGAAGGAATCGTAATTAAAAACCGAGTAACAGGGGATGTTTCCACTCAATTCTAAGATTGTTTAAAGTTTAATTCCTGTAACTGTAATCTTTTCAAAAAAAAATATGTGCCCAATTTTTTGCCAAAATAGTTTAATTTTGAAAAACAAACATGATTTAAGTAATCGTAATTAAAAACCGAGTAACAGCGGTTGTTTCTATTCAATTCTAAGATTGTTTAAAGATTAAATCCTATAGCTGTAATCTTTTCAAAAAAATAAATATGTGCCCATTTTTTTGCCAAAATAGTTTAATTTTGAAAAACGAACATGATTTAAGGAATCGTAATTAAGAACCGAGTAACAGTGGATGTTTCCAGTCAATTCTAAGATTGTTTAAAGTTTAATTCAAGTAGCTGTAATCTTTTCAAAAAAAAATGTGACCATTTTTTTTGCCAAAATGGTTTAAATTTGAAAAATGAACCTGATTTAAGGAAGTGTAATTAAAACTGAGTCACAGTGGATGTTTCCATTTGTCTCTAAGACATTTAAATGTTTAATTCCAGGAACTCTAATCTTTTCACAAAAACTATGTGCCATTTTTTCCGAAAAAGTACTAAATTGAAAAAAGAACCAGATTGAAGGAATCGTAATTAAAAACCGAGTAGCAGGGGATGTTTCCGCTCAATTCAAAGATTGTTTAAAATTTAATTCCTGTAACTGTAATCTTTCCAAAAAAAATGTGCCCATTTTTTTTGCCAAAATAGTTTAATTTTGAAAAACGAACATGATTTAAGGAATCGTAATTAAAAACCGAGTAACAGTGGTTGTTTCCATTCAATTCTAAGATTGTTTAAAGATTAATTCCTGCAACTGTAATCTTTTCAAAAAAATATGTGCCCATTTTTATGCCAAAATTGTTTAAATATGAAAACGAACCTGATTTAAGGAAGTGTAATTAAAAATCGAGTCACAGTGGATGTTTTCATTCAATTCTAGGACAGTTAAATGTTTAATTCCTGGAACTGTAATCTTTTCAAAAAAAATATGTGCTAATTTTGTCTGAGAAAATACAAAATTAAAAAAAAACCAGATTGAAGGAATTGTAATTAAAAAACGACTAACAGTGGATGTTTCTATTCATTTCTAAAACAGTTAAATGTTTAATTGCTGGAACTCTAATCTTTTCACAAAAAATATGTGCCCATTTTTTCCGAAAAAGTACTAAATTGAAAAAAGAACTAGATTGAAGGAATCGTAATTAAAAATTGAGTAGCAGGGGATGTTTCCGCTCAATTCTAAGATTGTTTAAAGTTTAATTCCTGTAACTATAATCTTTTAAAAAAAAATATGTGCCCATTCTTTTGCATAATAGTTTAATTTTGAAAAACGAACATGATTTAAGGAATCGTAATTAGAAACCGAGTAACAGTGGTTGTTTCCATTCAATTCTAAAATTGTTTAAAGATTAATTCCTGCAGCTGTAATCTTTTCAAAAAAAAAATATGTGCCCATTTTTTTGCCAAAATAGTTTAATTTTGAAAAACGAACATGATTTAAGGAATCGTAATTAAAAACCGAGTAACAGTGGATGTTTCCAGTCAATTCTAGGATTGTTTAAAGTTTAATTCAAGTAGCTGTAATCTTTTCAAAAAAAATATGCGCCCATTTTTTTTGCCAAAATGGTTTAAATTTGAAAAACGAACCTGATTTAAGGAAGTGTAATTAAAACCGAGTCACAGTGGATGTTTCCATTCGTTTCTAAGACATTTAAATGTTTAATTCCAGGAACCATAATCTTTTCACAAAAACTATGTGCCCATTTTTTCCGAAAAAGTACTAAATTGAAAAAAGAACCAGATTGATGGAATCGTAATTAAAAACCGAGTAGCAGGGGTTGTTTTTGCTCAATTCTAAGATTGTTTAAAGTTTAATTCCTGTAACTGTAATCTTTTAAAAAAAATATGTGCCCATTTTTTTGCCAAAATAGTTTAATTTTGAAAAACGAACATGATTTAAGGAATCGTAATTAACAACCGAGTAACAGTGGTTGTTTCCATTCAATTCAAAGATTGTTTAAACTTTAATTCAAGTAGCTGTAATCTTTTCAAAAAAAATATGTGCCCGTTTTTTTTTTGCCAAAATGGTTTAAATTTGAAAAACGAACCTGATTTATGGAACTGTAATTAAAACCGAGTCACAGTGGATGTTTCCATTCGTTTCTAAGACATTTAAATTTTTAATTCTAGGAACCCTAATCTTTTCACAAAAACTATGTGCCCATTTTTTCTGAAAAAGTACTAAATTGAAAAAAAGAATCAGATTGAAGGAATCGTAATTAAAAACCGAGTAGCAGGGGATGTTTCAATTCTAAGATTGTTTAAAGTTTAATTCCTGTAACTGTAATCTTTTCAAAAAAAATTTGTACCCATTTTTTTGCGAAAATAGTTTAATTTTGAAAAATGAACATGATTGAAGGAATCGTAATTAAAAACCGAGTAATATTGGTTGTTTCCATTCAATTCTAAGATTGTTTAAAGATTAATTCCTGTAGCTGTAATCTTTTCAAAAAAAAATATGTGCCCATTTTTTTGCCAAAATAGTTTAATTTTGAAAAACGAACATGATTTAAGGAATCGTAATTAAAAATCGAGTAACAGTGGATGTTTCCACTCAATTCTAAGATTGTTTAAAGTTTAATTCAAGTAGCTGTAATCTTTTCAAAAAAGTATGTGCCCATTTTTTTGCCAAAAAAGTTTAAATTTGAAAAACGAACCTTATTTAGGGAAGTGTATTTAAAACCGAGTCACAGTGGATGTTTCCATTCGTTTCTAACACATTTAAATGTTTAATTCCTGGAACTCTAATATTTTCACAAAAAATATGTGCCCATTTTTTCCGAAAAAGTACAAAATTGAAAAAATAACCAGATTGATGGAATCGTAATTAAAAACCAAGTAACAGGGGATGTTTCCACTCAATTCTAAGATTGTTTAAAGTTTAATTCATGGAACTCTAATCTTTTTGCAAAAAATATGTGCCCATTTTTCCGAAAAGGTGAAAAATTGAAAATTGAACGGATTGTAGGAATCGTAATTAAATAACAGTGGTTGTTTCCATTCTATTCTAAGATTGTTTAAAGATTAATTCCTGTAGCTGTAATCTTTTCAAAAAAATATGTGCCCATTTTTATGCCAAAATTGTTTTAATGTGAACAACGAACCTGATTTAAGGAAGTGTAATTAAAAACCGAGTCACAGTGGATGTTTTCATTCAATTGTAGGACAGTTAAATGTTTAATTCCTAGAACTCTAATCTTTTCACAAAAAATATGTGCCAATTTTGTTCAAGAAAATACAGAATTGAAAAAAAGAACCAGATTGTAGGAATCATAATTAAAAAATGACTAATAGTGGATGTTTCTATTCATTTCTAAGACAGTTAAATGTTTAATTCCTGGAACTCTAATTTTTTCACAAAAAATATGTGCCCATTTTTTCCGAAAAAGTACAAAATTGAAAAAAGAACCAGATTGAAGGAATCGTAATTAAAAACCGAGTAGCAGGGGATGTTTCCCCTCAATTCTAAGTTTGTTTAAAGTTTAATTCATGTAACTGTAATCTTTTCAAAAAAAATGTGCCCATTTTTTTGCGAAAATAGTTTAATTTTGAAAAACGAACCTGATTTAAGGAATCGTAATTAAAAACCGAGTAACAGTGGATGTTTTCAGTCAATTCTAAGATTGTTTAAAGTTTAATTCAAGTAGGTGTAATCTTTTCAAAAAAAAATATGTGCCCATTTTTTCGCCAAAATAGTTTAAATTTGAAAAACGAACCTGATTTAAGGAAGTGTAATTAAAGCTGACTCACAGTGGATGTTTCATTCATTTCTAAGACAGTTACATGTTTAATTCCTTGAACTCTAATCTTTTCACAAAAAATATGTGCCCATTTTTTCCGAAAAAGTACAAAATTGAAAAAAGAACCAGATTGAAGGAATCTTAATTAAAAACCGAGTAGCAGGGGATATTTCCACTCAATTCTAAGATTGTTTAAAGTTTAATTCCTGTAACTGTAATCTTTTCAAAAAAAAAATATGTGCCCATTTTTTTTGCCAAAATAGTTTAATTTTTAAAAACGAACCTGATTTAAGGAATCGTAATTAAAAACCGAGTAACAGTGGATGTTTCCAGTCAATTCTAAGATTGTTTAAAGTTTAATTCAAGTAGGTGTAATCTTTTCAAAACAAAAATATGTGCCCATTTTTTTGCCAAAATGGTTTAAATTTGAAAAACGAACCTGATTTAAGGAAGTGTAATTAAAACCGAGTCACAGTGGATGTTTCCATTCGTTTCTAAGACATTTAAATGTTTAATTCCTGCAACTCTAATCTTTTCACAAAAAATATGTGCCTATTTTTTCCAAAAAAGTACAAAATTTAAAAAAGAACCAGATTGATGGAATCGTAATTAAAAACCGAGTAACAGGGGATGTTTCCACTCAATTCTAAGATTGTTTAAAGTTTAATTTCTGAAACTCTAATCTTTTCTCAAAAAATTGTTAGTGTCGGATTTGACCAAGAGGGGGGTGAATTGGTCAGATTTTAAGATTAAAAAACTTAATCACAGAAATTAAACGAAGTCACCGGTGAAAGCAGAGAGAAGATAACACAGTAAATTTATCCTGGTCCGGTCCTCCTGACCTACATCCAATCCTCAGGGCTCCCCTGAGATTTTCCAATCCACTAATCAACAATAAACAAGGCTCACCGGGCCTTTACAAAGGAGATTCACACTCCCCCTCACAATAAGCAACAAAACAAAGTCTCACGCACTCTGTTTTCTACCAACAAATTCAAGGTCCCAACCTTGAATATCTCACAGATTTACAATATAGATTGAAAGATAAACTCTGTTGTAAGAGTGGATGATCAAATACTTAAGCTCACAATCAAAGATCAATATTGACAGACGAAGTTTCTGAGAATGAATGAATATGAATATTGTTCGTTGTCATCCTTTTTGTCTTATGTCTTCAAAGCTTCTCTATTTATAGTTGAAGTCATTCAATGTGTCCGTTAGAGAAAGTCAAAAGAACGTTACTCAGAGTTGAATAGCCATTGTCTTGGTTGGTGTGCATTAAATGGGTCTGACACGCTATATGTCCGTTGTAGAGAACCGTTGTATTTTCTGTTCAGCTTTGGCTCTTGTGCTCTGACAGATTTATTTGTTGAAAGAGAAAGAATAGCCGTTACTCTCATCATTGATCATTTGGTTTCTCCATTAATGGCATTTAATGCTTCAGAGTCAGACAACGGCTAATGATATAGAGGAACGTTAAAGTCTTCTGTATTTATGAGCACAATCAATATTCAAAATAAAGTAGATACAGCCTGTCAGTAATAACGGCTGTCAGAAAAGTAGTGCTCGAGCATAAAGAATTAATGCTCGAGTGTTGTAGCGAATATTTAAAAGAAAAGCTTAATGTTGTGATTTAATGCTATAGCATAAGATGAAAGTATTTGAGAAATGATCAGAATACTCGAGTGTTAAAATGAAGTGCTTCCAGTAAAATCAATGCTTTAAGTCAGTGCTCGAGTAAATGAAAGAATTTTGCAAGTGAAAGGTTCAATGATGGAGCATTGGAATTTAGTGCTTGAGTACTGATAGTGCTTGATAAGGTTGCTTGAGCATTCTGTGCAAGTGTTGAAAAAATATAAGTTCTTAAATCCACAGTGCTCGAGTGCTAAGTCAATGTGCTCGAGTATTCTGTGTGCTTGCATTGCGTGCTGGAGCATTTTCAGAAAGTATTGATGAACAGTAGAATTTTTAGCCCAATGCTCGAGCATTAGATGTTGGTGCTCGAGTATTTGTAATGCTTTCAATCAATGCTTGGAGTGTTCAGTGAAAGCATTGCGTCCCAGAAGCACAATGCTCGAGCATTAGGTGTCAATGCTCGAGTGCTGCCTGTGCTTGATGCGTATGCTGGAGCATTGAGTTCAAGCACTGTGAGAAAAGATGATTTTTGGACTCAGTGCTCGAGCACGAGGTGCCAATGCTCGAGCATTGGCATGTTTTGTGGAGAAATCCTGATTCTGAAACTCGATGCTTGAGCATTAGAAATTCAGTGCTCGAGCACAAGCTTGCAATGACCATATCTCTCTCAATTGAACTCCAAACCTTGTATATAATATATCAATGGAAAGCCTTACAAGTCTAATTTCATATGAAAAAGAATCAGTCCCATATAATGTATATAAACAAAGTTATGATTGATTCAATAAGCAAAGGTTCTTATAATGCGTTCAGTTTTGACCACCAAGTTTAGAAATTTATATCTCCTTAATTTGAAATCCTTTCATGCTGTTATTGGTGTCTATGAAACTCACTTTGAGTCTAGTTTCATATGAAATTGGTTTCACATCAATCGGATTTATATTTTAGGAGATATGATCAAAATACCAGACATATAGTAAGCTGTCAAAAAACAGAGGACCCCGATGCTCGAGCACTTGAGATCCAGTGATCGAGTATTAAGTCCCAGAGGTTAATGCTTGAGCATTAATGGTCTAGTGCTTGAGTATTGACTCCCCAGATGTCAATGCTCGAGTATTATATGCCCAGTACTCGAGTGTTGACTCCAAAGACTCACTGGAAGCTCCGAAAACACATCATACTTGAGCATTAACTTCCAGAATCAATTTTGAGCATCCAAATGAAGCTAAGATGAATGGTTAAACAATGTACAATAATAAAACATATATTTAAAACATTTTAACATTCAAAATGAGTTATTTAACCAAATCATGCTCCAATTAACATGATGCATAAATATTTATTAACCAATATGCATTGTAAAAACTTTTTGCTCTATGAAAACATTTTGCTCTTTTATGTTTGACATCATCAAAACTAATCATATCTAACATTCTCCCCCTTTTTGATGATGACAAATCCCTCATGAAAATATGTATGAATATGAAAGCAAGTGTGATGATGCAACATATTTTTCATGACTATTTCTCCCCCTATTTGTCATTAGCAAAAAGTTTGAAATATTTGTTTAAAAATGAAATATGTTGCTCTTCCTTTGAATTCCAATTAAGTTCCAAATAATTTGCAAATGTAGTTTCAAGAAAATATGTTTAATAAAGGAAGGTTTTCAAGAAAACACATTTGGAATAGATTGCTAAGGTTTTGAAAATGGATTTGAAAGAGGGGGGATGTAAAAACTGGAAAGAGCTCACAAGTTTGAAAATATGTTTGATATAAATTTGCACAGATCTCCTTTATCCTTAAAAGAAATCAAAGAGGTTAAAAACATGCTTCAAAGATAAAGAGAGGGTTTAGAAATGCTCATTTGATTTGGCAACTTGATGATTGATCTTTGAAGTCTATTGCCATCATCTCTTGTTGCTTCCACCATGCTTGTGCTATCTATGCAGCTTGGATGCATGTTCAAGATTTTTCCATCGAGTTGAGCTTTCATTCATATTTGCATAAATGATGTTGATTTGATGGAAGTTCAGAATAAAGCTTGTGAGCAAGCATCAGCAATGATGAATAACTTCCATTTCTCCTATCATAATGTCAAACTCATTCTTGCAAGGAGATTGGTTAGCACAAACAAGTATGAAATATTCTTTTCAACAAAAGGTGTTTCAAATAATGAGCAGGAAAGGAAAATACATCATCAAAAGTAATATGAGCTTTGGAATTTGAAAACCACAAGTGAATGTGAAGCTCCCCCTTAATGAATGCATAGGTTTAAAACAGTCATGAGAAAGAGAGTTATGACTTTTCCCAAATTTGCATAGTCTTTCATGACAGTTGAAATAATTTATAGAATGGTTGAACAAAAGTCTAAAGTGATTGATGATTTGGAAAATAAAAAACTGGAGGAAGTTTTGAGAAAACAAAACTGATTTTGATGAAGATTTTGAAGACTCAGAAGACCATTTCAGAGAAAATGAATGTAATTAAAAACCAGATTGTAGGAATCGTAATTAAAAACCTAGTAACAGTGGATATTTCCATTCATTTCTAAGACAGTTAAATATTTAATTCCTGGAACTCTAATCTTTTGTCAAAAAATATGTGCCCATTTTTCCAAAAAAGGACAAAATTGAAAAAAGAACCATATTGAAGGAATCATAATTAAAAACCGAGTAACAGTTAATGTTTCCATTCAATTCTTAGACTGTGTAAAGTTTAATTTCTGTAATTGTAATCTTTTCAAAAAAATATGTGCCCATTTTTTTGCAAAATAGTTTAAATTTGAAAAATAAACCTGATTTAATTGAAAACCGAGTCACAGTGGATGTTTCCATTCATTTATAAACTAGTTAAATGTTTAATTCCTGGAACTCTAATCTTTTCACAAAAAATATGTGCCCATTGTTTCCGAAAAGATACAAAATTGAAAAAAGAACAAGATTGTAGGAATTGTAATTAAAAACTGTGTAACAGTGGATGTTTCCATTCAATTTTAAGATTGTTTAAAGTTTAATTCCTGTAGCTGTAATTTTTTCAAAAAAAAATATGTGCCCATTTTTTTGCTAAAATAGTTTAAATTTGAAAGACGAACCTGATTTTAGGAAGTGTAATTAAAAACCGAGTTACAGTGGATGTTTTCATTCAATTCTAAGACAGTTAAATGTTTAATTCCTAGAACTCTAATCTTTCCACAAAAAATATGCGCCCATTTTTCCAAAAAAGTACAAAATTGAAAAAAGAACAGATTGTAGAAATCATAATTAAAAATCGAGTAACAGTGGATGTTTCCATTCAATTCTAAGATTATTTAAAGTTTAATTCTTGTAGCTGTAATCTTTTCAAAAAAAATGTACCCATTTTTTTCCCAAAATTGTTTAAATTTGAAAAACGAACCTGATTTAAGGAAGTGTAATTAAAAACCAAGTCACAGTGGATGTTTTCATTAAATTATAAGACAGTTAAATTTTAATTCTTGGAATTCTCATCTTTTCACAAAAAATGTGCCAATTTTTTCTGAAAAAGTACAAAATTGAAAAAAAGAACTAGTTTGAAGGAATCATAATTAAAAACCGAGCAACAGTGGTTCTTTCCATCCAATTCTAAGGTTGTTTAAAGTTTTATTTCTGTAACTGTAATCTTTTAAAAAAAATATGTGCCCAATTTTTTGTTAAAATAGTTTAAATTTGAAAAACGAACCTGATTTAAGGAAGTGTAATTAAAAACCGAGTCACAGTGGATGTTTCCATTCATTTCTAAACAAGTTAATGTTGATACCTTGTTTTGATGATAACAAAGTTTTAATTCAATGATTACATGGTAGGATTTGGAAATGGTTTCTGAAATTTTGAAAATAAATTTTACAGTTCAAAAACTCAACTCAGATGCTAGACAACTCGAGTTGTATGCCTATGTTTTTGAAAACTTTCAGGTATAACTCGAGTCTCCAACTTCAAGTTGTGATGACTCGAGTTACACCCTTTAAAGAATTCGAGTTGCATGCCTCAAGTCTTCTGTGCAAGGAATTTCATGTGCAAAAACTCGAGTTGCAGCTTCAAGAACCCGAGTTTTCCTAAAACTTTCAAAGAAAACTCGAGTTACTAGCTTCAAGTGCCCTATGAAGACTCGCTTTCACTACGGCTCCGGTGGATGTTACCATTCAATTCTAAGACGGGTAAATGTTTAATTCCTTGAACTCTAATCTTTTCACAAAAAATATGTGCCCATTTTTTTTGAAAAAGTACAAAATTGGAAAAATAGCCAGATTGAAGGAATTGTAATTAAAAACAGAGTAACGGTGGATGTTTCCATTCTATTCTAAGAGTTTTTAAAGTTTAATTCCTGTAACTGTCATCTTTTCAAAAAATTGTGCCCTTTTTTTGCCTAAATAGTTTAAATTTGAAAAGCGAACCGTATTTAAGTGTAATTAAAAATTGAGTCACAGTGGATGTTTCCATTCAATTCTAAGACAGTTAAATGTTTAATTCCGGAACTCTAATCTTTTCACAAAAAATATGTGCTCATTTTTTGTCAAAATAGTTGAAATTTGAAAAAAGAACTAGATTTAAAAATTGTAATTAAAAACTGGGTCACAGTGGATGTTTCCATTCAATTCTAAAACAGTTAAATGTTTAATTCCTGTAACTCTAATCTTTTTTAAAAAAATATGTGCCCATTTTTTTGCCAACAAAGTACAAATTTTAAAAACGAACATGATTTAAGGAAGTGTAATTAAAATCCAAGTCACAGTTGTTGATACCTTGTTTTGATGATAACAAAGTTTTTAATTCAAGATTACATGGCAAGATTTGGAAATGGTTTTTGAAATTTTGAAAATGAGTTTTACAGTTCAAAAACTCGAGTCAGATGCTGCATAACTCGAGTTGCATGACTATGTTTTTGAAAACTCTCAGGTGTAACTCGAGTTTCCAACTTCAAGTTGTGATGACTCGAGTCACATCCTTTAAAGAACTCAAGTCACATGCCTTATAACTTCTGTCCAAGTGATTTCATGTGCAACAACTCAAGTTTGGCGGTTCAGCAACTCGAGTCACCTTGAACTTGCATCAACAACTCGAGTTTTTCAGCTTCAAGTTTTTATGACTCGAGTCACAGCCTTTCTATAACTCGAGTTGCATGCCTAAAAATTTGTTTTCCAAGAAAACTCATGTAGTAAAACTCGAGTTTGAGCTTACAGCAACTCAAGTTACTCAGAACTTTCAGCTACAACTCGAGTTTCAGGGTTCTAAAACTCGAGTCTCGTATCCTTGAACCCCTGAATGAGATTTTGCATCAATGTAACTCGAGTTCCTGAAGCATACAACTCGAGTTACTCAACTAATTTTGCAAGAAACTTTCAAGCTTAAACTCGAGTTACAGCATTTAAGTTTTAATGACTCGAGTCACTCTCTTTTCAAAACTCAAGTTGCACAACATGAATTCATGACTTGCATTGTAAACTCGAGTTTTCCAAATAGTGTTAGCTTCTAGTGTTGACTGAGAGGTTACAATACTCGAGCACTGATAAACTGTGCTCAGGCATTGGTTTTGCTTGAAGCTTTTACCTGAAGTACTTCTTGACAGCACAGAGAACATGCTCAATACTCGAGCACTGCATTGCCAGTGCTCGAGCATTGGCTTTGCTGTCAGCCAATGCTTGAAGTGTTGCCTGATAGTGTTGTGAAAAACATTCAACACTCAAGCACTGAATCCTAGTGCTCGAGCACTGGCTATACTGTGAGCCAATGCTTGAAGTGTTGACTGATAGTGCTTCTGAAAACCTCAATGCTCAAGCACAGAGTTCCTAATGCTCGAGCATTGGCTCTGCTGTCAGCCAATACTTGGAGTAATGCATTGCAGCACTGTCTGGGTACTCTTTTTTAGCCTAATATTCGAGCACTGACTTGCAATGCTCGAGCATTGGCAATACCTTCTGCCAATACTTGTAGTGTTCACTGAGAGCATAAGTCAAAACTTCATTTTCAAAATACAATGCTCGAGTACTGACTTCCAATGCTCGAGTATTGACAACACTTCATGTCAATACTTGAAGTATTTACTGAAAGCACTGATTTTTCTTAAGTTCAAAATACTCAATGCTGGAGCATTGGATTCCATTGCTTGAGTACTGTCAACACTTTGACAAAAATGTAATATCCATAATTTTTATGCTAAATGAAATAACGGCTAATCTGACGATTAAGATGATGAATTAGAGACGAGAAGTAGATAGCTCAAAAAGAAAGAAAGATTAAGGGCCGAAAGTTCAGGCACGGAGTTCCGTGTGAATTCCAAAATTAAGTATATTTGCCCCAGAGCAATGTGAGGATGGGAAACCTTATAGGAATGGACCCATATGTCATTTAATAAAAGACCAAGGGCATAAAGGTCTTTCAGTATCAAAAGTAAGGGAAAAATAGTAATTTTGGAAAAAGTAGAGAAAGTAAGGGCAAAATGGTAATTATGAGAAAGTTGAAGGGCATTTTGGTCATTTGACAGAGGAAAAGTCAAAGTCAAAAGTCAACCAGTTGACCAAAATATCAGAAAATTTACATATGTCCAATAGATAGATCTCTATTTACGGATCGCAATGACGAAACACGGATTTTCCAAATTAAATTAGATTTTTATTTATATAATTTTGAAGGGCGAAAAAGGGAAAAATAATTATTTAAGGTACAAGGAGCCCTCCAAAAATTTAGAGAAAAATATGAAAAATCCAGTGAATTATATAGTATTTAATAAAATTATTATTCAGTGTACAATTAAGGCGATTTTCCCGGAAATTGGGGAAAATCCCGAAAATCCCCAAAATATAATTATTTCAAAAATCAATTTTGGACAATCTAGAGGGCATTTTGGAAAAAGGAAAAGGGCTAGAGAATCAGTGAAAAATATAGTATTTTTCAAGGCCCTAAAAGAAATTTGCTCTCCGATTGCTCCGTTTCAAGGATTTTGGACAGGATAAAATAATCCTGTAAAAATTGAGGTAATCAAGGGGTATTTCGGGGATAATCAATTTGTTATATTCAAGATGAAAATATGGAGATTTAATGAGGATGAAAATATCTCCAGAAAAGTAGAAAAAGATTTACCGGAATAAAGTTAAGTTTACCGGTAAAAAGTGTAATCGGTAAAAGTAACCGATTGGGATCCAATTTGGTTAAAGTAACCAGATTTTTAACCCCTCATTACAGCCATGATTATCACTTTTTAAGGGCCAATGAGAAGCAAGCATTTGGCACATGTGTGGCTCCACAACAACCATTATATTAAGATTAAGTTACAAGACTTAATCTTTGCCATTGATTCCATTTAAGCATGAATTAATAAAAGCATATAATTCCCTTCATTCCAGCCCATTTAGACCGACTCTTTGGGCAGAAAAATGAGGAGCAAAGATGCCATCTTCATGG
>JANTPZ010146407.1:0-12533 GCA_025593235.1 Vachellia pachyceras
AGTCCCACATAAGGGACTTATTTATCAAATGGTCCCAAGTTTTAAAATATTTATCAAATGGTTCCAGAGGTGTTGTCAATACAGCGCATGGTGTTGTCGATGCAGCGCATGGTGTTGTCACGTGACAACCCTTGACAACACCATGCGCTGTATTGACAACACCTCTGGGACCATTTGATAAATATTTTAAAATTTGGGACCATTTGATAAATAAGTCCCTTATATGGGACTGTACAGTAAATTTCCCTAAAAAAATAAAGGTTTTTCCTTTTATTTTAGACAAATTGAAGTGGGGAGTTGAATGGTAGATGGAAAAGCCTATAGATGAGGTACAATTTATGTTTGAGCCTTCTTTGACAAAAAGGGAGGTGACATTTGTCTCAGCCTCATGATTCTCCCATCAACGTAAATGGATTCCAAGTGTCCATTTTGCTATCAATAATCCATGTATATATATATATAATATTCGAACTAGAAAATTAATATTTTGTTAAGTGTAATACCTCTTTGCTTCTTGGATTTATAAATTTTTTCTATCAAATGATAGTTTCAATGTAAATGAATGAAGAATATGTTATAGATATTTTATTTGAAAAAAATGTGATCCTTTAGTTCTATTTATAGGATAGATAGGGAAAGAATTTTTGTATCCTATTTATAAATTATATCATTAAATTTTTAGATGAATTTGCAAATTTATCCTTCATTATTATTCTACTGACTTTGATTTCTTATGATATAATATATATTAAACAAAGATAAAGATATAAAGTTATTGAATTTTAAAATAGAGTTAGTGAATGTTAATGTTTTTCTTAGTATGTGTAAAACATTTTGAAACTGACGTATAGATAGAAATAGATGAATAACTTATCCTTTAATCTTTATAAAATAGTTATTTAGGAATGGATGGAGGGAGTGATGCATCAGGGGGAGCAACGGGTGGGCGTGGCTGCCCCGTGGGGCAACCTATGCCCAGCTCATGAAAGGTTTCACAGATATGGGGCATCTCATATCCATGGTAGAACCCATTTTGACCCATACAAAAGGGTACGGATAAAAAATGAGTGGGTTGATACGGGTTATGGGTAACCTATACCCTTACCGAGTGGGCCATTGAGTCTCTCAGCAACTCAACGGTTTCCCGAAGTCTTCCAAATCTAGTTTCTCATCTCATTCTACATCATTCACCTTCATGCGCAGAGTACTGGACTGTGTGAGCGTGGGTTGGTTTTTTTTTTTGTTTGACTAGAGGAGTGTGGGCAACAAGAGTAAAAGTGAGGACTATCAAACTGGGTACAACGATCGGGCACAAGCACCTCATGAGTGAACCCATGCTCCACCTCGTTTGTGGGGCATCCCGCTCGTTTTAGACCCGTTTGCGACGGGTTACACTTAGACGTGTTTAAACGGATTCAAAACTGACAAATTACAGGCGGGATGGCTTTTTTGCTCACCCTCAGTAATGCGTAAATTTTATGTCAACTGAAAATGAAATTTGGAATTTTTCTTAAAAAAACAAACAAAGGTCAAGTTGGGTAGTGGGAATGACAGATGCTTGGAACCAGAAGATACTTTGTGTGTCCACTTGCACTTCAATGTTGGAAAAATGGAAAGTTAGCTGCAACTAGCAATTCAAAGGGCTTGCAAGCACGTGCGAGGAGGCTATGTGAGAAATTTCTAGAGAAGATGATGATGAGATCTCAACCCAAGCTTATCTCCATACAAAGCATATTCCTCTCCACACTCCACTAAAAGCTCTTTGAAATCAAGTTATTACTTCAAAATTATAAATTAAAGATTTGGATACTTTACATTTTCTTTCACAAAGGGTATACACCAAATTGAACATTATGAAAGTTGGTTTAGTTAATAATGGTATAACTTATAAAAAGTACTACATTTGTTGGAATTTCATTAGATTTGTTAGTAAATAATATATATGTTTTCTGCAATATTTTAGGTGCTATAAATTAATCCATTTAAAACTTATTTAACCAAACCAAACAAAAAAAATACTAGTGGTAAATTACTGCTTTGACCCACATATTGCTAGATACCTCAAAACTACCAAACCATCAAGAAAATTTGCCGTAAAAACTCAACCATTGATGTGTATTAATAAAAAAAAGTGGTCGAATAAATACTCAACCATTAAAGTGAGAACTTGTTTAATACTTTACCTCAAAACTGCCAAACCATCAAGAATGAAGGGCTCGTTTGAGAATGCGGTAGAAAAGTACTTTTAGGCAAGTCGAGGTAAATATATAGAGGAAATTATCTTGTTTTGAGAAAAAATACTGTTAAATGTGTTTTTAGTCTTACTTAACTCTTTGTCAAATAAGCACAAAGTCTTATATGACAAAAGGCTGTGATAATTGAGCTTTAGTAGGTCCAAAGCAGATCACTAGGAATCTTAAACTCCTTGAGAATTTAGACCTAAGTTTATGGCCCATGAAGATGGTAAGCCTAATAGCGCATGTGAGTCGGGTTTTGGCCCATTAAAAAACCAACAACAGTCTACGTAGAATCACTGGTTTAAGACCAGTAGGTGTCCCCCGTTGCTCCCTTGGGCTGTCTTGAATGTCACCGTCGGGTCTGGAGAGACCCGCTCGTCGGTAAGTGATTGAATGCCAAAATCTCCGTTTGGAAATGTGGTATAGAAGTACTTTTACGTAAGTTAAGATAAATATATGGAGGAGATTATCTCATTTTATAAAAAATACTGTTGAACGTGCTTTTAAGGAGTATATAAGCTTTACCAAACAAAGCACATAGGCTATTTTTGAAAAAATTTTGAAAAATTTATTTCTAAGAAAAATTAGGTTGAGGTATCGTTATGTTTTTCTATGCATGATGAGCTTGTGCGGAACGCAAGAACTTTCTCGGTAGATCTTGAAACGCGGCAGAGAAGTACTTTTATGTAAATTGATGTAAATATATGAATGAGATTATCTATTTTTACAGAAAAATATCGTTGAATGTGCATTTGGACTCTCCATAAATTCAGCCAAACGGGGCTCTATGTGTATTTGGGAATCCGTTGGAAAAATAAACTTACGGATTCCGAGATGATATACTGATTTCGAGATGAATTTACGTATTAAAATATACTTTTTATGTATTTCAATACACTTTTTATCTTAAAAAAAATATTTTTCAAACATGCACCTATATATAAATATGTCAAGTTCATGTGACTTTATAAATTTTAAAATGAGACTTTTCAAGATAGTTTTTTAAAGTATAAATGTTTGTACAGTACGTATATTAACTATTTTGACATTATTGTGTTCTTTTTCCATGCGATGATAAGCCCATAAAGATGCAGCCGAAGTAGGTGGGCAATATGGCAAATCAATAGCACACACATGTTATCAACTTATGGTTTTCCCCTACTGACCAAATTATATTAATATCACTGATATTTAATCTACAATATAAAATTGACAACAAAAGTGTGTTGATTCTGACTCCCTGAATCCTATATGCCTGTTTAAAAACGTGGTATAAAAATATTTTTACATAAATTAAAATAAATATGTAAAAAAAATTACCTCGTTTTATTAAAAACACAATTGAATATGTGTTTGGACTCTTCATAAACTCAACCAAATGTTTAATTCGCCACAAGTTACACACATGGGGTAGGCCTCCTCCACATCCAACCAAAGTGAGAAATGAGAAGTCTGAATTGAGCTAACCCGCTCTATACGTGTCTCATTTTGATTTTATCCCTTCAAAAGTTCCGGATGATCAGTACAGTGCAAAATTTGTTTTTCAGTGGGAGCAATTAATCAATTCATTGAATCTCACTTAAAATTGTACAGTTTATCAACCGACACGTACGTTATTACAACAACTAACTTATCCTTAATAAAGCCGATATGAGGTCTGTTTGGCAAATTGCTATAAGCCACTTATAAGTGTTTATTCACATAAGTCGAGACAAATATGTGGAGGAGATTGTCTCGTTTTGCAGAAAATCACTGTTAAACGTGCTTATGAAAATAAGCCCATATTACCAAACAGGCCCATGGGAAACAATATGCTTGTTTGAGAACTCATTTTTTCCAATGGTATACGTACATCAAAACAAAATCTTTTTGAAATCTGTAAAAATCATCTCGAAATTCATAAAAATCATCTTGAAATCTATAAAACCATCTCAAAATTTATAAAATCACTTCAGAAGCCATAATTCCTTTCTCCCAACGGAGTTCCCAAACACACATAATAATATTAAAGTCTGTAGAATTAATTTGCTAAGAAGTGGGGTTCTTTTGGCCAACGCCAAGAAGTGGTTGATGTAACATTATTATGAATGTATGTCATTTAATGAGATTCATATCATTTTACGTAATTTGTCAACAAAAGTCACTTCTCCAACGTTTATTCAAACGCTTTTTCCTTTTTCAAAAAAGATACTTTTCCATCGTTAATTCAAACATAAATCACATTACAGTTTTAACTTCTACTTAAAATTTCTTTTTCAAGATAACTTCTACAAAAAAGTCACATTTACTACTGTTAATCCAAACGGACCCTTTGAATGAGGAAGTTTTGTCATATATATATATATACACATACACGTGTGTGTTGGGGGGGGCGTTGACGTTCACTGTTCACACATACACTGCCAAAGAAGCCAGCAAGTACATTGAATGAGTATGTACAAGCCTAAATGCTTGTTGGTTTAAATACAGGTTAGGGGACGGGGAGAGAAAATAAACCACTCCTCTCGTTCGGTTTGGAATTTCAGAAGGGAGGAATCCAAAATTTTAGCTCATTTTTCTCTTTGCCTCTCTTTAGTTTTGGGTTTTTTTTAGAAGAGTTAAATTTAATAACTATTTTACTTCTTATAGATTATTATATTGTAATAATACGCATTTCAAAAATAGAAAACAAACACATCCGAACTCCGATTCACACCCTGCGTCTTCATTCTTCACCTACCCTCCACTCTACGGTTGAAACCATATGGCGGCCATTAATTCCATCCACTTGTGGGATTGACTGGCCATGCTCAAACAGATACAGAGCTTCAAGACCAGACAGCTGAGGTGAACGCCTCGCCGTGGCGGTGACGGAGGGGAGGAGGATGAGGAAGACGAAGAAAGTGCACTGTGTTCCAAAGCTCCTGTTTTCCTCTCTTCCTCATCTCCCCCATTAACTAATTATTCTACAAATAGAAATTCCCTACATCCCTTTGCCACATATTCTTTATTCTACCTTTTGATCTTATTATGTGTTTGCTTTTGTGATAATGTAACCTGTTATAAATTTTAATATAATTATATTCATATTGGCACTGATGCTACTGGTAAACACACTTTTTAACCCTTTCTCAGTCTGGGAATTCCGTTGAAAGAAATGAGCGAGTTTATAGATTTCAAAGTATTTTACGGATTTTTAGATAGTTTTACAGATTTCAAGGTGATTTTTATGAATTTCGAAATGCTTTTACAGATTTTGAGATGGTTTTATCTCGACTTAAGTTCACCGTTGGAGAAACGGTGCTCCCAAACAAGCCTTCAATTTGGGTCTTCGGCTAAATAACCCCTCTTATTTAATTAATAGGAAGAAATATATCTAAAGACTAATGAAACTTTCAGAAATTTAAATTAATTATTTTTAAATCATATACTAAGTATCTGACATTTGAGGGTAATTAATCTTGGTTTTTGAAAATAGGTGGCAGTTTTTAAGATTTTTAACCATTTTCATTAATTTTTAACCAAATTAATTTAGTCTTTTAAAATAGTTTATTTGACTAATTACAAATAAAAAAATATATCATCATACCATTTTATTACATGCATGTTGTAATATTAATTCATTTTGAAGTAAGATCTAAATTAATTTAAATGTGATAGAATTAAAAAATATATAAATTACTGTGTAAGAGGGAAATAGTAAAATTGTGGTTATCATCTTTCCTCAACGTATATACCTTCTTAAACTATACAAAGAATCCATCATTCTTCCCTCACATCCAGCAAACCAACCGAACAAGGTAACTTAATTCCTCGCATCCCCTGCCCCACCACTACCCTACCCTCAAACCAAACAAATAAGACATAGTAGTTTACGGATCTTGCCTAGCTCGTGCGATGTTTTACCAATTGCACGTACGTGGACCAACTATTAAACAACAAATTAATTCCACTCATCCACCTAGCTCCTCTATATACTACTATATATATACACACACACAAACACAAATGGAACCTTCAAACACTTCATAAATAATTAAGCAAGAGCACAAACCCCGAACAAGACGGGCTTACAGTTTTAGCAGTATCATATCAACAATTAATCAAGCATGAAGGTCAGAGACCAACGATTTCTCTTTCTCTTTTTATGCTAGCGTGTAGTTTGATTTGTTCATCAAATTTAATCAACCCTACCTATTTCTAGATAACTGAACTTTGTGTTTCAATATTGCATGTCTATATGTATTGCAGCAAAAGATAGTGGTCCAGGTGCCCGTGCACTGTGACAGTTGCAGAACCAAGGCCCTCAAAATCGCATCAGTTGCTAAAGGTTTAGTTTGCGTTCGTAGATGAACAATTATTGTTGTTGTTAATTATACACGCATTTGTTATGATAATAATGTTTTGTGAACTAACGTAACATGCATGGATGGACGGATGGATGTCAGGTCGGGTGGACTCGGTAGCGGTAGAAGGCGGAGATAGGGACCGAGTGGTGGTGATCGGAGAAGACGTGGACTCTGTTTGTTTGGCAAGGGATCTGAGGAAGAAGTTCGGCCATGCCACCATTGTAACTGTGGAAGAAGTGAAACCAAAGAAAGAAGTAACGAAAGAAGTAACGAAAGATAAAGAGAAGAATACTATTGAATTGCCTCTCTGTGCCTATCCTTGTTATAATCCTTGCCCGCCCTATGGCTATGTTGTTTGTGAAGATCATGGTAGTTGCTCCGTCATGTAGTCGCTCGCCGGCGGAGAGACTCATCTTTTTTACGATGAGCATGGAATCGATGTGCTACGTGGACCGAGATAACTACGAATTGATGAGCCCTGCTACGTACTCTCATCCTGTGGATACGTGTTTTCTCAAACCTTTCCTTTCGATTCTTCATTAAGCATCAACATTAGCAGCTGGCGAGAAATCTCAGCTTTGCTTTTAGATTTTTCTTGTTGTTCATGTTATTACGGTCATTCCAAAGTCTGTATTTTATAATTAATTTCTCAACATCTCGTTTCAGCATGTTAACTTTCGCTAAATCGTAGGTTTCGATTGTCATTTTGTCCTTTTTTTTTAATAAAAAAAACTACGAGTTGAGTTCTGTTTGTGCGCTTTTTAGTATCAGTGTGTACGTATTGGTTAATTTGGTAATGTTGCTGTTTTAATTAAGTGAAACGAAGACCATTTTGAAAAACTTTAAGCGGTGTGAATTGTAAATTATCTAATTAAAATAGACAGAAGACGAGATGTTCTTCAAACCAATTAAAATAGATTGATTGATTAATTAATATTTCATTGACTAATTAATTAGATTGATGAATTAAATTATCTAATTAAAAAGAATGCATGTATATATACAATGCATGTTGCTTTCATGATTTTTATTGTCTTGGCTGTATTTTCCAAGTCGGTTATTAAATTTCTGTTGTCTTGGCTTCATGTAGGTACAGGAATTTGAGGTCCTACATTTTTAAGAAACCTATCCTATTCCTCATGTAGGTACAGGAATTTTGATGCATCTATATAGCTTTCTTCATATAAATATTCCTCCTCCTTCGTTTAATCATTTAATTGTAGAAGACTACTAAGTGCAATATTAAGAGTTTGTTTGGATGTAAGGTTGAAAATAGCTTTTACAGATTCCGAGACAAAACCTAGTTTTTGAAAAGTGATTTATGTTTAGAAAATTATTAGCTTTTACGTATTTCAAGGCAAAAAAGTGGGTAAGAAAGAGAGAAAAAGTAGGAAAGAGGAAAGAAGAAAAAGTAGGAAAGAGAAAACTTAGGTTTAAAACTGAGATTTTGTAACAAAAATAGCTTTTGGGAAAAAAAATTTGTTTGGACAAAACCTCGGTTTTGAGGTAAAACCTAAGTTTTGAAACCAAACATAGGTTTCAAAAGTGGTTGCCAAACAAGCCCTAAATCAAAGATATTATTAATTTCTATATAAAGAAACGTTTATAATCTTATTTTATAAGAGCATTTTATGTGATGATGATAATTCAGTGTGCTAATTCTTTACAAAGTGACAAAAAAATTAAGATTCGATTTTTTATTAAAAAAGATACTCATATTATTTATTATCCAATTATGACTCACATAGAATTGCATCCATTTCAAAGATATATGTTCACAAAAAATGGAGTCATTGAACAAAAAGAATAACCAAATGGACTATGAAAGTCCCATATCAACTCAAAATCTCCAATTATAATAAAATGCAGGGTGATAATATCATAATATTCCTATCATATAATCATGTATTCTGATTCAAGTCATTCTCACCCTTTATGTCCGTAGGATGGAATTGAAGGTATTGATATGAAATTAAATTCGACGTGTTAAACATATGTTTGGTACAACAATGGAGTTATATATGGAATTGGTTTTCACATGGAAGCAATTTCCATCAAAGTTGGTTGGATTGAGCTCCATCATAAAACCTAAGTTTTTTTAATTCCACCCTCATAAATTCATTTTTGCCCCCACCTCTTCCATCCAACAGCAATGACCTCAGCATGACTCATCCAATTGTCGGGAAGCACTTACTTGGTGACACTAACGGTGACCTCCGGTGACCTATGGTGGCAACCTCCATCTTGCAACCCCTTATCAGATCAACGAACCCTCTCCTCTCACCATGATAGCTCTCTTCGTCCTCTTTACTCCAACAATAGGGCTTGATGATAGCGAAGGACAACAACAGTGTGGACGACAACCTTTTATGATGACCACGCAACTTCGTCAAAGTATATGTTGCCCCCTTCGGACGTGAAGTCTTCAAGAACGACCCTTCCTTCTCCACTCCTTCATCTTTGGCTGTGAAATCTACAGGAATTTTGGTGTATGAAACTCTCAAATTTGGTTTTGACCATCTGAAACCTTCACGATTTTGGTAGTAAAGATTGATTTTTGCATATGAGAATGTGTATGCCGGAAGAGGTTGTGGTGGAGTAGCTTGGTGACTTGGTTTAATTGATTTTCCGACAAAGGTGGCTGTAAATTTTGGGGTTGATTGACTGTGGTTTGGATATTTGGATAGTGGAAAGTTCTATTTTTTTTTTGCAATTAGGGCATATCAGTATTTTCATATTATAAATGTAAATATTTAATCAAAATAATATATGGATTCCATATGCATACCAAACATGTTTTTAAATTCCATCTCCATATCTATTGAAATCAAATCCAACGTACTGAACGGGCTCTTAAATTTTCAATTTTTTTGTACCAGATCGATTTCCTTGAAATTTATTAAAAAAATTGCATTATTTACTAAGCATAAGCATTACAGTACAACTTATTTAGGGCTTGTTTGGAAGCTATTCTGAAAATAACTTTTACAGATTCCGAGGTAAAACCTAGGTTTTGGAGAATAGATTTTGGAAAATAGCTTTTACAGATTCCGAGGCAAAACTTAGGTTTTGAAAAGTGATTTATGTCATAGGAAAGAGGAAAGAGAAAGAATGAAAAGTAAGAAAGAAGAAAGATAAGAAAAAAAAGTAGGAAATAGGAAAGAGAAAGAAAGAAAAATTAGGAAAGATGAAAGAGAACAGAAGGAAAAAAGTAGGAAAGAGGAAAGAAAAATAGGAAAAAAGTAGGAAAGGGGAAAAAGTAAGAAAAAGTATGAAAGAGAAAACCTAGGTTTCAAATTGAAGTTTTGTAACCAAAATAACTTTTCAAAAAAAATTTATATTTGGACAAAACCTAGGTTTTGGGTTAAAACCTAGGTTTTGAAACCAAACCCAGATTTCAGGAAGTGATGGCAAACAAGCCCTACATCGTGTATAATGCATAAAATTAAAAAAAATGTTCACATAATCAAATTTATAATAAACCGTGCTATTTACACAAACATTCAAAGAAGAAAAAATGCAATTAATTAATTATTCCGTAAACCAATATACTACATGAATTAACAAACTTAATGTCTCGTGTGTGTAGACACAAAGACTCACGATCCGTGAAGTCGTGTTATATGATCAAGTCAGGTTGCTATTGCCTGTTAAACAAGTAGTAGCGAAGACTTGGTTATTGACTGACCATTGACTCAATGACAGCAAAGTTGGGACCATTTCATATACAAATGAAAATGATAGCGCACGATTTTAGACAAAACAATGAAACATGTCATGTTTTTATATTTTTTAATGCATATAGATTCACTAACAAAAAAAATGCCATTTAGCAATTGAAAAATCCGTCGCTAAATGGAAATTTTCTTATTAGAGACCCTTATTTTAACGACGGAAAATAGCCATGTAGCGACGGATTTTCTGTTGCTAAATGACATTTTTCTGGTAGTGATGATTGTGGCTTCTTATAAAATGTGACTATGTGAGTCAAAGTCTTCCCAATTTGAATTAAACAAAAAAAATATTATAGTAAAATGTATGTGAAAAGTCAAGGTCACACTTAGTTATAGGTTAATATATATCCACCAATTTTTTCTTTATCACTTGACATTTAGAAAATTGACTCATTATTATTTCTCAACTACGCTTGATTTATTATTAATTGTTGGTTTACCCCTCTCTCTCTCTCTGCAGACTGAGTATACTTATCAACAAAAGAAATCAACATGGAAAAATATTTAAAAACTTAGATATATGAATCATTATTCAAATTAAATTTTGAAGAAAAA
Source organism: Vachellia pachyceras (assembly GCA_025593235.1). Taxonomy (NCBI): domain Eukaryota; kingdom Viridiplantae; phylum Streptophyta; class Magnoliopsida; order Fabales; family Fabaceae; genus Vachellia; species Vachellia pachyceras. The sequence continues at coordinate 10,855 of JANTPZ010146407.1, forward strand.
AGTTATCAATATATTGATTTTCTTTCTATATATATATGTAAGCTAATAATATTTTCTGCTGGAAAAAACAAACCATCATTTTCACCATAAAGATTTTTTTGGGGGTGGGGATCGATAAGCCATTTTCTAACCAGAGAGATCGAAATTATAAGAGGCCACATATTTCCATGCATACTACTAGCTAGTGTGTATGTGTTGTATTTGTATTTACACGGTGATATTAAATTAATCAAACAACAGAAATTAATTAATGACTAAACCTAATGCTCTATGTAGTTTAAACAATGAAACGAGTGAGAATTATTCCAATTTCTAGCACCCTAGATCGGTTTGGACAAGATAAGTGCGTGTTTGAAAAGTAATTTTCAATGTGTAAATTAATATAAAATTTCTATTATATAGTTTCTTTCGAATTTGTAAAATCGTCACCAATCTATTCGAGACACGCAGAGACCCTATAGAATTAATGCATGACCTTCGATCACGTGGACAAATTAAATCGAAGGTCTAATCACTCATCAATCACTGAGTCTTGTATACATCAAAGTAAAAACTCTTTTATCTTTATGCAGTTATAACACAAACACAGACACATATGATGCTAACAAAGTAAAATTGCAAATAACTAACGGTGCTAAAAACAAAATTAAACGATTTTATTAAAAGAAAAAATGCACAGATATCCAATTAAAAATTAGGAAAAGCATGTACAGTGGATTTAGGTGTGGTTTTCCCTTTAAATTAGAATTTCATTATTTTTCCAATCCAATTAACAAAAGGCAAAATCAATTTCTTTTTATTTAAAGTCTTCCCCAAAATGCTGGTTGATCATATTGATCCTTCGAGGGCCCCATGCATGCATGTGCCTTTGGAGTGTCCTATACTCCTATATATATATATAATCATTCACATTAGCATTTTTTCTGCCGAAATATATTTTTCTCATTAATAGACAAAGACTTGGACCGTTTCAAGTCTCAATCATACACCAACCTGGAAATTATATGAACCTGTTTGTGATAGTATTATAAAAGCATATTTATGTAAGTTGAGATAAAATGTCTATCAATATCACATATTTACCTTGTATATTGTAAATTATTTTAAAAAAGTAGATTATACCGTTAATTCAAACAAACACTATAACATCTGTGTGTGGCTTTCATACTTTGTCTCCAATTAGAATTCAATTTGATATGTTCCCTTCCCATAATGAACTATTAATTTAAGAGTTCGAGCACTGTTGAACCAAATGTATATGATATATTTCACAAAATGTTTTTTTTGTTTAATTTGTAAGTCTTCAATTCAAAATTAGTCTTGCTAATAATCAATGAATGTGTATCCTCTTCTATTTTATCTATTCCCCGTCTGCTATGGGTAAATGCTTTTGAAGGGATGGAGGTATAGTAGAAGTGACATTGGGGTTTTTGAAACTTGATAATTTCTGTATATATTTTCTATCACCAAAAAGGCAATATTATAATTTGAAATCCACATTATATTTAATACAATAAAGTTTGCAGGAGTTAATTTCTGCATGAAATAAAGGGAGAACCACTACCCGCGGGCGTCGTGGTGAAGTGGTCAGCGCGGCTGTCACCACCCCAGGGGTCGAGTGTTCGATCCCTGGGAGCAACGCTCGGGGGTAGAGGTAACCCACCCTTGGTGCAAAGCAC